>PVKA01025096.1:0-33377 GCA_004027165.1 Ctenomys sociabilis
CCACACAAAAATAGTTTCTATTAATAAAAACTGCAAACTTTTCTGTTTAGATTCAACTTCAACTATTTACTTAATTCTTTGTAATAATACCATTTTTAAGTATATTTGGAATTGCTTCACTTCACAGTTTTCCCACCACTCATAACTAAAATTAGTCATCAGATTTACTGAAAATAAACTTCACTTACATGAGCAGAATATGTTCAGGGGATGAGCAGCCCTCCACTGGCCTCTCCACCATGACCTTCCTACCGTGCAGCCAGCCACCTGAGGACTCAACCCTGTGAAAAGCCAAGACCCGAGAGCCAACATCACCCTCTCCTCCTTTATGTGGTGGGTGCTGAGCAGCTCCTGCCAGTGCTGAGAAAGTGACTACAGCACAGTTCCTCCACAGTGGGTAACTCTTATCGCCAAGGCGGATGAGAAGGCAAAGCCTCTGCCAGGCCAGCTAGCATCCGGCTCTATTCCTATAAAACAGAAAGGGGCCACTTCAGACTTCTCTGCTTAAAGGGAGATCTCTCCCCTGAGTGACTTTGGTAAACAGGTCTTTAAACAACCAAACTCTCTCACTTATGAGCATTTATGGAAATACCATTGGAAATTATCTCTGAATTAAGTAGTTCATTACTGACTGCTCTTTTTATGCATACTATTTTATATATCTCATAGAAGCTTTTTCTTATGTAGTGCCAGCCACCTACCTATTTAGTAAGGAATTTTTGACAAAGAAAGAAGAGCTTAAGTTTAGGTATAGCCAGTTGTTGCTAATTTCAACTAGGTCAGAAAATCCATTATACTAATTTGCATTTTCACGAGGTGAAGTTGTAAATAAATTGTTTGCAAACTAACTGGTTTTTAATTGGGGAGGGTATATGTCCAGTGTGATTAATCTTATTAAAAGGATAATCTCTGGTGCATGAAGCTTGAATGTTTCAACCATGAAACATTCAATTAGTGCTATTGTGTAGCAGATCTCATTGAAATTGTTTGCCAAAGGCTTGAATTAAAAACAAGCGATAATAATATAAAGTCACCATGGCTATAAATTGATAAAAGATAATCTTTACTGGTCAGGATAATTGTTCAACTAACACAACGGGTGAGAAGTCAGCATTAATACATCTGGTAAAGAAATGTCTAGTGATGTGCTAATTACCTCCAGTTAGTTTATTACTTTAAGAAGTGTTAAAATTAGTTATAACTATACAAGGAACTCTGATTCTTTTGTTGTAATGAATAATGCAAAGGTTTGTTGAAATTCATGCAGTCCTATTTATAAAAGAACACCTGGGTAGCTTTATTTTGAGCTTAGAACAAAGCAGAAAATTGTTGAGAATATGATATTTAAATGTACTCATTTACATTCTTAGGCAGATCAGCAGTGATAAACTAGCTTGGCTGAGGCTGTACAAATCCAGATCGGCAGCGCTCTAACCAGCAAGCATCTTCCATGAAGGAGAAAGAGGATGTTGCGATCTAAATAAAGGGCAGGGCTGGAAACCGGCCCTTGTGTGGGAGGAAAAGGAGCCAGGCTCTGCCTGTTAGCAGAGGCATGGAAAGCGGCCTCTTTAGCCCTCCACGTGCTCCATTCTTTCCGCCTCCTTCCTGCCTCCTCCCACCCACTCCTACTCTACGGGGCACTTCTCGTGAGCCCCCTGCCGCGCTGTGAGCAAGTGTGCACGTGCTGAACTGTATCTCTTAAATCTGCTCCCAACATTCAATCCTCTTCCCATGTTGCTTGGACCAGCTGGCTGGTGATCCACACCAACCTCAGGTTCAGGCCCCCAGAAGAGCAACAGGAGGGCTCCCGCCTCTTGATCATACCAGGCTACTCTTGCATATGCTCCTACAGGCTTAGGGGTCAGTCCCTTTCCCCACCCTGCAGGCAGCTGGCCTTCTCTTGCTATCTACAGCAGCTTCCACCAGTAACTCCAAATCCTGGGAATATCCACCTCCATGAGAGCGTGGACTTCAACTCGGTATGTCCTGAAGGACTTCAGCAGTAGATTTCACCTTTGAACTACTCTCTACTCTATGTGCTCCAAGTGCTCTGTGTGCAAGCAATGAATTGCAGAAAGTGCTACTACTACTGTATTTCCTACTTAAGTAAATACCTAGCTCACACAAGGAGCAGATTACTGCCTAATCTTATGTGCACCCTGGCAGAGGGGCTTTACTGCCTCTCTCCCCACCTTGTGCAGACACTACCCTGCTCAAAATATTATGAAACTACTTACAGAATACAAGAACAGGTGGATATCCCTGTGCAAAGCTGTACAAGTACCCAGCCTCACCAAAACTGAATCAGTGTACTGGTTTGTGGATCTAACACTTGTCTTCACCCCAAGAAGCTCTGAAAGATTTCAAATTTATAATGGAGGTTGGGCATTTTTAATTAATAAAACTTCTATGAAATAATTTTTAGCTAACACTCATGAGAATCAGTTACTATTTATAATGATAAATTATCATTTAAAATCCAAAGAATGAAGACATACTAGGGAATAACCACATTATTCACTGCCACTATTAAAATGATTCCTAGAGATGGTTCAGCAGTCTCCACTACCTGGGGTGCAGTTCTGTTTTCTCCCTCATAATCTAAGACCATCCTCTCCTGACAGACCAAACTAAGGACTGGCCAAACAGCTCAGCAGATTAAAGTGCTTGCTCAGGCAGACGCAGTGGCCGGAGATTCAATCCCAGGCATGCTATGCTGGCCCTGTGCATCTGCAATCCCAGTGCTTGGAAGGCTGCATACAGGAGGATCACTACAAGTCCGACCTACATAGTGAAACACTATAGACCCTAGAGACCCTGTCCTAAAATACAAAAAAAAATAAAGACCAAACTACAGTTTTTCTTTTATAAGAATTCTTCTTTGTCCAGCCTCATTATCATATACCTACACAGAGTCTACTTTGTAATTGTCTAAGTTCTTCTTAGGTTTAACATTACCTCTTCTCTTATTTGTTTTCTTCATTAAGCTTTTAAAATCATTTTCATTCAAAGAAGCAAACGCCCAAGGAACAGGATATACTACCTCTATAAAACCTGGTTGGGCTGGTTTTATAGATGTAGCATGGGGTGAATATCCAAGAAAACTAGTCAGTGCAAAACATACATTAATTTTGGAGGCTGGGCCAAAATGCCATGCCCTGAGGATGGTTCACTGAATTACCACACAGTATTAATCTTTGCCTGAAAGTTCATTGCATTTTCATTCCAAATGAAAAAGGATATTGTCCAGATTTGGATAGATGACATGGTTTCAAACTCGGTTTGGCTCTTTAGCCAAACAGTACATGACTTATTTTAGATAACTTATAATTTTTACATTTTTCAAGCAGCATAATACCAAATCAAATGAGAGCATAAATGAGCAAAACCCTCATAAATGATGTAAATGTTAGTAATCACCAGCATTATTTTAGTGAAGAGGGATAAATTAGGCACAGGAAAATTTGTGCAATATGCTGGGTCAATCTGGAGATTGTAAAATGCACACTTAGAATATTTGAGCCCAACAAAAGTATAATTTTTCCATAATATTCGGTATGTTTGCATTCTCTAGATTATTATTTTGTAATTGATACCAAAGCTACACGTGGTTCAGGAATTGCCACACATCTCATGTTATTGCTGTGCTGTGGAATAGCATAATCAAGTGGAAATGGGGAAAATATTTTCAAAGATTTTCTATGGGCAAGATGTTGTTTTTTTTCTTCTAAGTATCTTTTAGCTGTTGACTATTTTATAATCATTGACATTAATATAAAAATGGTAAACAATGTTTATTGTTTGCACACAAGAAAGTCTGAATTGGAGTCTTTTACTGCCAGTCATTCCCTATGCAGTCCCAGGAATGTAATAGGCAATCAGATGGTGATTTATCGGACCCATTATTGAGAAAGAACCAAGAAAAATCTAAACATCATTTGATCACTCATGTGTGCATTCCAAATGAACAACAGTGAGTTATCTGAGCTTTGTCATAATATTCAGTGCCATAAACATATTCAGTATTTGAAATTTGGTTTTTATTGCTGCCCTTAATTTTTCTTTGTTCAATCATAGGAATAAACACAGACACAAAATAAGTGCAATAGTTTCATAAGGAAAAGATATCTAAAAATCAAAGTAAACAGTACACCAGGAAAATGATTCCCAATGCTTTACTCAGAGGAGGTGCATTGGTCCAGTGTCTTGCCCAAATTCCAACCAGGGTAATTACTTCCATCCACTATGCCTATAGGAAATGTCCTCAGGGCCTGAATGGGCTATCGGAATCTTACCATGTCATAGAAACTGATGGAGAAAGGTTCTACAAGGCAGCCATGAGGTTACACCAACAGAAAATAAAGCAGGATTGCATATTTAGTGGGTTCTTGTTAAGTCCCCAAACGACTCCTAATCATGAATGTGCTTTGATTATTCATTAATATGACTGACAATTATGTTAAGAAGCTAGACTGAAAAACAATATAAGGTGTTACGCCTGCAAAAAAGAAAAAAAGGCACAAATTAATCACTTTTTAATTAATCCCAAGTAACCAGAATTACCAGCATTTTAAAACAACATTGTAATTGGCTACTTGGGGAGCTGAGATTGAAAACCTAGTGAGGCTATCTCAATATTTTCAAAAACAATTAATGAGCTGAAAATATAGCTCTTACAAAACCAAGGCCCAGTACTACCAAAAAAATAATAATAATTTAAAAATTTAGAAAAGTAAACTCTTGAGTTTTCAAGTTGAGCAGAGAAGAAGGAAGGCAACTTTTAGTTTTTAAAGTCTTACATAAATCAAGAATTGCTCAGAGAACATACACTAGAACACTCTTTAACAATACTCTATGATTAACAATTGTACTATACTTGGATTTGAAAAGTTCCTCGAAGCTTTATGGGAGCAGCCAACACAACTCTTCCCCATGACTGCAAATGTTTTAGTTATGTTCACTCTCTACAGACAATGGCCAATTGCAAGAGTTGAAACAACTAGATGATATTTTTCAAAATGTGAATTCTGTTTGTTTTATTCAAAAATTCTACCATTTTCATATGTCACCTTTTTCTGGGGGTCTCTGCACTATTGTAAAAATCATTCAAAGGTTAATTTCTTTCCAGGACAAAATGATCTACTCTATCTCCTTCAAAATGAAAGATCGATGTTTAGTCAAACCAATAAATGAACTGAGTAAGTTTTTGTTAATATCTGTGATGTTCATATTGAAACAATCTCAGGGAAAAGAGAGAGAATGGGCCAGTTAAGGTACTATTGGCTATTGTGACAGATAAACTGGAAGTGTTTTCCTCACTAGAAATTAACTTGTTGCTCTAAGATCCCCTCAGGAGCACACATAAGCTATGTTCTGTACATCAGTCAAGGCACAGGTCATGAGGGCTTTTTCCATCTTTATCATGTGTTGCTCTGGTACCCACATTCAACCAGCAGACAGGCAAGGAGAGGGAAAATTCAAGACTGTGCAAGGGCTTCCAGGGCTGGGACTGACAGGCTTAGGGTTGTGACTTTCTATGTTTCACTCCCCAGAACTCAGTCACACAGCCAGATCTAATTATAAGGGAAAATGGACACAACCCTGTGTTCCCTCTACTTACTGTATCTTTGAAGGAAAGAGATACAGTTTGGGAAACAAATAGTTTCTGTGCAACAAGGATCAGGAAGATTTTCTCTTTCTCTTTTAAAACTACCAAATATGGGGCCAAGGAGATGGCTCAGTAGAGTAAGCCCTTCCCTGACAACTGCAAGGGCCTGAGTTCAATCCCCAGTTCCACCAAAAAGAAAAAAAAAGAAAACTACCAAATAAGTATGGCTTTGAACTTAACATTTATTCAGTATCTTTTATAACAGGATTCAGAGCTACATAAGAATCATATCTTGAGCTGGGAAGATAGGAAGATAGCTCAGTGGCTTATGCAAAAAATTTTACAAATGCAAGGTCTTGAGTTCAATCCCCAGTTCAAAAAAAAATAGCCATATCTCAAGAGAAAAATAAATGAAAACATCATAGTATTATGATGCAAGCACAATTACATGATATTTTTGTAGATAACCCTATAATGCTTAGCACTGTGGCATTCAATACTTTCCTTCCTTTATCTCTCAGATGCTCACTTCATTCAGCAGCTCAGCTCTCTTTGCAGGCACAGATAGCTGTGGAGGAGGGTCCGGCTGCTTTTCAAAAGGCCTCTGAGGTCACTGTTCTTACACTGGAAGTAGAGCCAGTTTACCTCTGCTCCAGGGATCAGCCTTGGTACCATTCTGACCCAAAGTGTCCCCGAGAAATAGCTATGAGGTCATGTCCTCATATCCCTATTATCCACCCCTGCTTAGGTCCTCAGTTAGTTAGCTCCTGTCTTATGCTAACTGCACTGGGACCATCCTAAATTAGCTCTGACCTCCTTGGGATCTTTGAGTAATATAGTGAAGACAGAGACTTGCCTGGATTTTAGAATCAGAAAAACATACTGATGTCATCACAAGTATTGTCTTTATAAAAGTAGTTAATTGCAATAGCAGAAAAAGGAGCAACAAACATTAGCTACTAGGAACCACATGGTAAATATGATCATAATCTCTCATATCATTTCTCTGTGTGTATATTCTTCAGTCATTTAAAAATGGAAAAAAAGAAAAACCACTGTCAATTCAGGGACTATACAGAAACAGGTATAGGCTGGATTTGGCCTACAGGACAGTGGACAGAAAGGAAGGAGAATTTCAGCCCTAAATATCCCAATCACAAAACAGACTTCACAATTCTAAGGAGATGGGAAAGTTGGATTATTAGAGAAGACACTATCTGTCACTCTAGGCTCCATCTAGAGAACAAAAGGGGAGGAGAAAACAAATACCAGAGAGGGTAACTGAAGGTGAACTGGAGCTTCTATCGGCAAGGAAGGAAAAAATTAAGTTCTGGGGAATTCTTCAAGCCTAATGTTAAACAGCCATTACTTTGAAATAAATAATATGAATTAATTAACTAATTTATGTTAAAGGCAATTATAATATACATAAGACTCATCTCTTGCTAATTATTTTGCTACATTCTGTACTTAGCTCTTAAGGTTACTGTGTATGTATTTTTGACCGAAATATATCTTGTTGCTACACATCTCTTCCCAAGTGGATGCTCAGTGAAGTCTGTCAGTACTTTGAAATTGGCCATGGTGGTTTTTTGTTTTATTCTATTTTGGAATCAGCCAATGAGCCAGCTGGTAAACGTTACCAGGACACACTGCTCTTGGATAAGCTGGAAAGCAAAGTGAAATGCAAAATCATCATTAAGGAGAAGCAAGAGAAACTATTCAGATGCAGCAGTGAGAAATTTCTTCTGATACAGACTTCGGCGTGTAGAGCTGGGTGACACTGAACCTCCCCAGACTCCTACAGCAGTGTCCCACTAGACCTTCCCCGGTACCCAAAGTGTCCCCAAGAAATAGCTTGGAACCACACTGCCATAGTGGCGTTTCCGCTGAGCTGCCAGGATCTGCTGCCATGCTTCCTGGATGCCAAGCACTTGTGTGTAGGCCTCTGAGAGTGATGCGCCATCGTGACTTCCTTTCATGCCTAGTCTCCGTTGGTTAAATGGAACAGGCAAGGCATCTGTTTTCAGCAACAACCATTGATTCTCTGTCTCTCTCTGTCTCTCTCCCTCACTCTCTCTCTCTGTCTCTCTCTTTGTCTCTCTCTCCCTCTCTCTCTGTCTCTCTCTCTGTCTCTCTTTCTGTCTCCCTTTCTCTCTGTCTCTCTGTCTGTCTCTGTCTCTCTCTGTCTCTGTTTTTCTCTCTGTCTCTGTCTCTGTCTCTCTGTCTCTCACTCTTCCTCTTCCTCTTCTTCCTCTTCCTCCTCTTCCTCTTCTTCCTCCTCTTCCTTTCTTCTCTGGATTCCCTCACTTTCAATATTTTTCCTAACCATAAGTCTTTGTTATTTCTGGACTAGCAGGTACCTGGGCAGGCTGTGCTCCATTGGGCTGGTTTTCTGATCCTCATCTTTCTGGTCTGGATAGTCCTGCTAAAAGCTCTTATGAGATTCTTTCCATTACATTGAGAACCCAAATCACAAACATGGCTTTTAAGGAAGAGAGAGGAGGACTGGCCTGCATATGAAAATTGTGAATGGTATCTTAACAAGAGGTCAACTTTTATGACTAAATTGACATTTCTAAAAAATATCTTTATAAGGAATAGAATGACATTTTCACAGGGCTTGGAATAAGTCAACTGTTATGTTTTAAACAATGTAGTCTAAGAATAGTTATAAACAGCAGAAACAAGTTAATACATATGAACTATATTTTAGACAATTTATAGAAGATTAAATTAACACATAGCACAAAAGCCAATAGGCACAAACTCATTTGACTCTTTACACAAATTATTAAACTCCATTCTTGTTTTGTGATCTGATCTGTACACTGTCAAAAGGGATTAGCTGACTCACTGAAGAATCAGATGTTCTCGTTCTGAAGGAGCCAGTGAAATTAGAGTATAGCATTTACATGTAATTATGATTGCAACAAAAACCCTCGGATTTCAAATGGAAAACCAAAATATAAGAAGTTACTGTTTAAAACAAGATGGTCCAAGTAATAGCTAGGATTGTGGAGAAAAGAGAGGTTCTATGAATTAGCCTGTTAGGGTTTAGATCTAAAATGTCCCCCACAATTGTCATGTGTGTGATTTGACCGTGGGGCACTGACTCAGCAATAGTCAACCCGCGATGAATCTGCAGCTGGGTGTTCTCTGAGGAGGTGAAGCCCGGCTGGAAGAGGCAGGTCAATGCGGACTGACCTTGGGGCCGGGTCTCACTCCCCGCTCCTCCTGCACTCTGGGCATTCTGGCTGCCAGGGCACGAGCAGCTTTTCCTCTATTGCCTCCTTGCACCAGGCCCTTTCTGCTTTGGTGCAAGCCAAGGACTGAATCCTTGAAAAACTGTGAGCTGAAGTTCACTTTTCCTTCTTTGGGTTGTGGGTACTTTTTCCCAGCAATAAGAAAGTGACTGAGACACAGCTATAAATAACTCATATAGTTTTAAAAAAAAAAAAAAACTGACCAACAATTTAATAATAAGAAGATAATACTTGATAAAAGGTTTTGTCATTTTCTCCACTAGTGATTTAAGAAATTGACTATATCCCCCTTGCATTTTTTTTAATTTGGAAAATAGCTCCAACTTTATTCATAAAATTTTTAAGCAAAAATTGCAAAAGTATCCCTGATTCAGCCAAAGAAATTTTCAAAAATAGATTTACAGAGCCAGATATCAATAACAAAACATGGAGGCAATAAAACATTCCAGAGACATCTTGAAAGTGCCAGCGAAGCCCAGGGCAGGCTGGACATCTCCAGGTAAACCATGACTGCACTACAGGTTGTGTTCACCCCTAAATTCTCACTGAGCTGATCCTTGCATTTGCCCTTTTTCCCAACTTGTCGAGACTTGGCTTTGGGTTCAAGAATCTTTTTTCTGTCTTTGTCCAGTTTTAGCCTGGTGATGCCCACCTTGCTGGGGTGAGGGCCCACGTGGACAGTCGTGCTGTTAGCCTTCCCATGCTGCCCTGGCTCCATATAGACGATGTGTTGCTTTCTGCACACCTGAGCTACCTTGTCAATTTGCTGACCTCTTTAGTCTCTGTGAGCCACCCGACCACATCACCCTTTCAGATTGGCATGGAGCAGACATTGTGCTTCTGCCACAGCTCCTTGGAAAGAGGGGGAGGACATGATCTTCCAGAGTATGAGCAAGAGGGCATTGAGGTGGTCTTTGTAAACTTTTGCAGTGGTCCAAGATCATGAACGAGTTGAACTTCACAGTTACCATCTGCTAGACTCCGGCTGGTTCAGGCTGGGTGTGTGCAGAGGCAGAAGTACCTAGTCAGGTTGTTTATTTGTTTGTTTTAATAAATTATCTTTAAAACAATAATTAGGAACAAAAGATATTTTATGTTCCTTTTCAAGATCTTCACAGAGTATTTGGACTTCAGAACTTTTTAAAGAATATCTTTCATTTCTAAAGAGTTAAATTTTCCACTGCGTGATAGTAGCAGTAATACACTGTTCATAATGCCTTTCCTTAGCCAAGAAGCTAAAGAAATATTTCATAGCGTCAACCTTGACATAGTGAAAGAACAACCATAAAAAGATAAAAGGAGCATTCTAAGAGTCTTAAGCATTTTAGTTTTAAGACACATTGGCTTTGTGTGTCTGCACCGACTAGGCAATGCTACTATCGTTAATCACTGGTTGTGCCATACCCTGAAAGCAACAACGTTGTGTCACTGCCCATAGTTTCATTCACTGAACAGAATATCACATAAAAAGCTAATGTTATTTTTCTTCTCATTAGACTTCCTTTGCCTCACTTGTAATAATTTCCAATGAACAGATATTTGGTGCTCCGTATCATATGTGTTCTTATTTTAAAATAATCCCTTATGTATATGCCATCTACTATAAGACTATTCTACCTCTGTAAGAATATCCTACCTACAAACAAAATAATCTTACAGACAGAAAGAACATCTGCCTTTAGACAGGTCTATTCAGTAACACTTTCTCTGCTATCTACCAATTTATACAAGTGGATTTCCACTTCCTCAAAACAGTAAATGTCCCTACAAGTCCCTAGCACTAAATGTAGCCTCGAATTTAGGTTTTAGGACAAAAGTGACTACCTTGTAATGTGATGTTGATCCACAGAGGTCGCATATTAGAAAAGACAGTTTCTACTGAATATTAAAATTTATAAGTGTCTTTGGAACTTATATTCCAAAAGGATCTTTTCCTTACTTTTTCGATAGCCAATAACATATATCAAATTTCAGAGATAAGTAACTTAGTGATATAATTTTATGTATCACAATCTTTGTTGCAAATGGTATTTGGAATGCATACCAAGATGCATACAAGGCAATGATATTAAAATAGTAGTAAATTAAGTATAGGAAAATTTGAAAACAAGAGAGCAGGATACATGTGTCATACTTAGTTTAGTATATCAGATCAGAGTTAAATAACCTGGGATGGACTGGAGACAGAGATGAGGAATGGATGGGGGTGACAGAAGGGGCAACAAACTACTGAGTGTTTGTGCAAAATGTTGTGAGTTTTATTTTACACAACTTTTTTCTTCCCTTTTGTCCTTCACAAGTCCCTTCAAGGGCAGGTCCTTCAGGCTGGACAGTGGGTCCTTGAGTGCGTATAGGCTATCTGCACTATATCCTGGGACCATGTGAGAACTCATAGTGATGCAGCAAGACTTAACTTTTCATGCTGTATCTGTTTCATTTTAAGTTATGTTTTCTCCTTTGTTTGCTTCTCCTCGGAATGATTTCATCATTGCAGTGTGCCCCAGATAATAAAAAAAAAAGGGACCCGAACACTAGTATCACACCACATATATTGCACCCAATAGAAAACAAAAGCACATATGTGTGTTTGCTATAAATCTTACAGTGAGAACTATAAGCACTGTAAAGAGATAGTTTCTCCTTAGGAAAAGGTCATTTTGTGTTATTCTAAGGAGATGAGTTTCTTTAAAGTTAGAGAAGATATATAGGTCTGTATATAGTACTTACAGATATAATCTCTTTTCCTGTCTCTTCTCCCCTTTCCCAAATATCTGATGTATATAAACCAAATGCCATTTGAAAGAAGGAACTCTAATTAGTGTCATGCTCACCCTTTCCTAATGTCACCTCTAGCTTTCCCATTACTGGAATTTTAATGGTTTCTGTTGTAAAATGCAGCGTTTTTCAAAGGAGCACAGAACAACACATTTCTCTTCAAAAATTGTCAAGTCCTTGGCCATTTTTCATTCCCATCATTTTAGGAATGTATGAGAATTCTTCTTACCCACAGGAATTTCCCTTTCTGCCAATAGAAATAAAGTAATTAAAGGCTAGGCTCTCCTAGGAGCACGTTCAGAGATCTTTAAATTCTCTGAAAATTGAATTCCTACTCAGTCACCAGCGTTAGTCATGCTTCCATTTTGCCCCCTCTGGCAGCTGTCTTGAGCTCATTTCAATGAAGTCCTTGGAAGCCTGAGTCACTCACAATTTCATCCAGAGGAAGTGATCAGTGGCCGCACCTACGGGACCTTGGCAAGAGGAAATGTGTTCTTTGCTGAGGAAAATTTAAATGTAAATGAGACAAATGAGTTACATTTTTATTTTAACAATGAGTGAGGAAGACCAGAAACATAAGCTGGCCTTTGCTGTGTTGGCTGTATGCAAATGATTGATTTTACAGATTTTTGTTTTTAGTATCCCAATTGGCTGGAAGATACACCGGTGTCATTTAGGACTGAGGAGGCAGAGTGAGGATATTCTTTACGTTACCTGAGCTACTTCTCTGTCTGTGGGATAGATTTTCTGAGCTCAAACTAGAAAAACCATTTTATTTGCTCTCTCTTATTTTTCATGAAAAATTTTTCATAGTTCTGTGAGTGATTCTGACTGTGTCTCGTCTGTTAACCGGTTTCATTGTTTAATTCAAATGGCCTGACTATAATTCCTTTTAAAATGTAAATCTTTTCAAAGATTTCCTTTTGCTTTCTACTTTTGGTGGTATAACACAGCTTCATGCAGAGGCAATTGCTTGCCTCGACTTCTGAGCTTCTTCAAAATGATACTGTTAGATTTATAAACAGCCACAAAAACAGGTAGAGAAATTTAAAAATGAGGAAAAAATCCACCCTGTAAAGCTATTTCTATACACAAGAATTGTTTCAAATATATAAAAAGAAATTCTGAAAGTATGCAAATATCAATGTAAGGCAGTTTCTATTATGCTAAACAGTTAGAGTCAGTTAGTTCATATGTCAACTTGTAACCAGTTAACAGGAGTTAACTTTCACTAAAAAACAGAAATTGGTCACTTGAGAAATGCAAATGCAAAAAAAGAACTGCTCAGGTCTTTGTCAAGACAACTGTACTAATGTTTCATTTTGTAAAAACCATTATGAATTGCAACAATTTTTGTTGCTTCTCTGAGCACACAAAATTATGTCTCCTTGTGTATATAATATTCATGTATATAATATTTAGTGACTGAACCAGGTAAGTAGTAGTTCTATCTCCTTAAATACATCATTGCCTTGTGCTAGAAATCTAGTTCCTTTCTCCTCATCTGTACAAAATATGTAATAATTTTTTCTGAACTACAGGCTCTCTACAGTTCCACTGGAAGTATTCTTTCCCATAACTTGATTTTGGTTCTTATTCACCCACCTCTCTCCTTGCCCCTCTACTATTTCTTCCTCCTGACCACTATTTTACCCTCCACATCTATGAAATCAATTTTTTAGCTTCCATATGTAAGTGAAATCATATTGTGTTCCTTTGTGTCTGGCATGTTTCTTTTTTCTGTTTCTAACAGTTTAATCACTATTTTATTAATATATATGTTTGTGATACATAATAATTACATTTATCTTGGAAAAATCAGTTTTCCTTTGTCTGTTTTTCTATGACTCCTAACCTTCCTTATCCCCAGAACCTATTAGTATCTCACAAAGTTGTTAATGTTTCTCTTTATTTATTTTTAGTTTTCAGTTTAAAAAAACAGTGATCTTGAACCTGTGTCTGATTTATCTCACTTAGAATCAGTTTTCCTACAAATGACTCAAATTTAGCCTTCTTTATGGCTGAGTAGTATTCTGTTGTACATGTGTGACACATTTGCTTTATCCATTTATCTGTTGAGGGGCCTATAGTCCACTTTCAAGATTTAGTCATTTTGACTTGTGCAGCTTATAAGCATAGGTATAAACATACTACTGTGATGTGTTGCCTTTAACTCTTTGTAAATAGAGAGGTATAGTTCGGTCAAATGGGATTCCTATTTTTAGCTTTTTTAGGAATCAGCATACTGATTTCCATAGCAGTTGTCCTACTTTACAATACCACCAGAATGTAAAAGGATACCATTCCTCACCACCACCCTAGTTTTGTTGGTTTTTTTGAGTTCCTGATGGCAATTATTCTTTTAGGCATAAAAAGCTCAGCGTTGCTCTGATTTGCATTTCTCTAATAGACAAAGATGTGAATGCTTTTTCATGTGCTTATTGACCATTTGCATTTCTTTCCCTAAGATATGACTGTTCCTTTCAATTAACCATTTTTGATGGGGATCTTTTTTTTTTTTTTTTTGAGAATTCTAATTTTTTTTTAGCTTTTCAAGTATCTTAGATATTGGTCCCTTGAGGAATAACTAGTAAAGTTTGTCTTTGATAGTTTGTCTTTTCACTCTGTTGGCTGTTTCCTTTGTCACACATTTGTTTTAAATTTGATATAGTCCCAGTTACTGATTCTTGATAGCATTTCTTATGCAACTAGGGTTCTGTTCTAAAAGCCTATAATCTCTTCTGGAGTTTTACGTATTTTATTTTCCAACATATTTACTTATTTTATACAACAATGTTTCTGTTTTAATATCCACATCTTTAACCCATTTCTGTTTTATTACGTGGTGATGGAGAGGAGTCTCCAATCAGTTTCCTGCATGTGTGCAAGCAGTTTTGCCAACACATTTGACGAAGAGGCCATCTTCCTGTCAGCATGCATCCTTCCCCTTCGGCAAGGCTCAGCTGCCTGGAAGCAGCTGTGGCTGCAGCTCCGTCCCCTCTTCTGTCCCCTTAACCTATATGTCTGCTTTTGTGCCAGTACCATTTTGTTTTATTACTGCAGCTTTGCGCTATTACTTGAAATGTGGACAGCGCTCCTACTTGCTCTGCTCTTGTCACTCAGGATCAGTAGGGCTATTCTGAGCCCCTTCTAAGTCCATATCAATTTTAGGAATGTTTTTATCTCCTTGAAAAATGATGTTAGTATCTTTTTTAATTGCATCAAAGCTATATATCATCATTGGTAATATGAGCATTTTCACAGTGTGGGCTCTGTCTATCCAGGAACAGGGAGTACCATTCGATTTTCTGGTGGCCTCTTCAATCTGTGTTTTTTGAGTGCTATAATTCTTATTACAGATATCATCTGTTTCCTTTGTAGGTTAATTTCTAGGTATTTAATTTTTTGAAGCTGCTGTAAATGGAACTGTTTTCCTGATTTCTTTCAAGGAAGTTCACTACCTCACTTAACATAATGCTCTCCAGTTCCATGCATGGTGCTGCAATGACAGCACATCATTTTCTTATGTGGCTGAATAATAATTCCATTGTGCATAAACACCATAATTTCTTTATCCATTCATCCATCAGTAGATGAACACCTCAGCTGATTTAATGTCTTGGCTGTCATGAATGGTGCTGCAATAAACATGGAGCACAGGTATCTCTTTGACATACTGATTTAATTTCCTTTTTATACATGTTCAGCAGTGGCGTGCCTGCATCACATGGTAGTGCTATTTTTAGTTTCTGGCTCAATCTGTATGTTGGTCTCCATAATGGCCATCCTACCTTATATTCTACCAACAATGTATAAGAGTCCTTTTTCTTTTCATCCCTGCTAGCATTTTTCACTAATTTTTATTATTATAATCACTATGCTAACTTGAAAGAGATGATATCTCACTGTGGTTTAATTTGTATTTCTTTGATCATTACTCATCTCGAGCATTTTTTCCTGTGTGTTTTGGCCACTTCTGTGTCTTCTTTTGAGAGATATGCATTTAAGAAAGTATTTTAAATTTCTCATTTCTTCCTACACTTTTTTTTTCTTTTGTAATTTCCATCACCCTTGCTCCCTCGCTGCACCTCCCTCCCACTTATTCCTGCTCCCACCATTAGAGCTCTTCACTGACTCCATTGCACTTACATCCACCCTTCTTCACAGAAGAAAAGAGGCCCACCTTGCGTATAACATTGCCTCTGGGGCTTTAAGAGTTGTGCAACTCAGACCACCCCAATCACTGGGGATAGTCTAGAAATGTTCTTACACTCCATGGAGCTGTGAGTTTTCACTGTAGGAAAGACTACTTCCTGCAAACTTTCATTGGTGTAGATAAAATGAGGTCAATACATTTGAACATCTAACCATGAGTAAAATAGAATCTCAAAACTGGTTATATAATTTAAAAAATCATATTTGCAGTATATTTAATCCTATATGGGTCCTTTGTGTCAAGGGAGGGAAGACTTTCTAAATGGCCTAGCTTATTTTAAGAAAAGTCAGACAGCATTTAAGTAATTTAGAAAAACTTCCAAGGTGTCATCTGCCTCAGGTGTAGCTCCTAAAGAAAGAAAAAATAGAACTTAATTTCTGATACAATGACTCACAGAGAGTTAGGAGAGAATGTTTCATTAACCTTTTCATTGGCTTATATATATATGGGAAAGCTACAGATGACTGAATGAAAAGGAAAGGAAAATACAGTTTGAGTAAACATTTACATTTTAATTCTCTTAATTTCTTGAGGCCCATTGCATGTTCATCAAGGCATGTAACAGTTTTAAGTTAACAATACAACCATGCACCATTAAGTGAATGCCAGATGTTCCTGTTCTGTCACCTATTACAGAGTGCCCTCAACTTGCCTGTCAAGGGAAAGAAAATAAATGTGTGTTCTCTTTTAATAACTAACACTAACCCATCACAACAAGAAGTGATAGTGGAAAGACTCTGACGTGTTGCTTTGATAAAATACGACCTTGAAACTCATTAGTGTAACAGGATACAGATAAGGCAGCACACTACTCCCTAGCTGTATTCTTGAGGAACTGAGTAATAAAGACACTCAGCAGAAGGTGAAGCCTAAGGACTGAACTGCTGATGCATTTCAAAATGATGGGCCTTGACTGGTCTTGTGAATCACAAATAGTTGAGGACTTGAGAGTTAGATGAAATTGACAGCAGAAAGTATGAGCAAGCTCATTCAGAAAATGGGTAATACATGCTTTTGGAGGATCATAAAGCAAGATGATACAAAGAGAGTTGGAGCAGATGGCTATAGGGGCATAAACATTCTAAAATGTTTTGTTTTAAAGGAGCTTTTTATGGGAGATGTGCTTTTGGGTCTTGGAATGGATTAAAAGTGATGGAGTTATAACTAGTTCTTTGCTTTTTCTTCTGTCTGATTAATTTACCTCCCAGAGAGCAGTTTCTTAAATGGGCTTTCATAGATCCACTGTAGCAAATTCAGTGGAAAGATAATACATTCCCCTGTGGCTGATAGATTTATAGATATCTCTTAAGATCAAATCTCAGCCTAGAAAAATGCTATGGGAAGAAGGGACTGGGCAAGAATAAATGTACATGCAAAACCCAAATAATTCCTCAGTTGCATCAAATAAATTGAAGTAAGTCTGTGTACCCATTTCACAGGTAACTTCAATGAATTTTGGATTGTAAATGTTTAGAAAGAAAATGATGAAAATCACCTTGAATTCTAAAATATTCCATGTACTTTGCCCTCTGAGAGGGAAAACTGGTGTCTTTTACCTAAACTGATAAATTCAAAGTTTATTCAGGGAGAAAACTATTAAAAATAATAAAGTTTAAGGGAGTCATAAAAATTGCTTTGAAATATGTAGAGCACACATTTTCAAGGCTGAAACTTTGTCCATCTTCAATTTATGGATGAAGTTCAGATCTATATAATGCCGCAGCATGAAAATGACTTCTAGGAAACTTTGAAGGTGGAATATTTGGGGCTTTGTTTCTCTTTATTTCTTCTTTCTTCCTAATGCACCTCATAAATGACAATGAGGAATATTAAAGTTTTGTTAATGTTATATCAGTGAACTTAATTTCTAAACTCAGCATCAAAATGTAAAAATTCTTTGTTAGATAAGATCGAAGGTCACTCATGCAGCTTGCCCAAGTGGTGTTTGCTGCAGGTGCTGGATCCTACCAAAAGAGACTAGGAACTGAGCTGGTGATGGCAGGAATCAAGCCTCCCACAATTCCTTCCAGCATGAGGCATGATGGGATACACTATAAAATCTCACAGAGGATGTCACAAAGTACTCTTTGCTTCCTCGGCTATCAAACTACAATTCCTGTAATTGTGACAAGAGATTTATGCCTGTGACTGAGTGATTTCATGGGTTTTTCAGTACTGAGATAAAAATAAAGAAATTAACATACATAGTACATAGTATAAGTGTAGTTGCTTCTACAATAAAATTAACTATCCCAGGTGTTTTGGGACCTTTTCTGAATTCTATTTGTTTAAATGTATTTAGAAGATTATTATTCTGAGCACTGGGACTTGGATGCTGCAAAAAATGGCATCGAATAAAATGAGGTCAAAACAACCATATATATTTTTAAAAATCATACATACTGAAAACTATAAATCACAAATGAACAGCTTGATGAATAAAATGAGAACGGCCATACAACTACCAATTAGATCTAGAAATAGAACACTACCGTCATTCAAAACTCCATCTTTCTCCACAAATGTAACCACTAGTGTGACTGCTATCACAATTGATTAGTTTTATTTTTGAGCTTTATAGAAATGCCATCATATATTTTATTTTCTGTGTGTGTTGTATATAAACTTTCTATTATATTCATGGAATTACTCCCCACAAAAGCTTTCCTTGTTTATTCATGTATAAGTTTCATTGAATGAATATACTACAATTTATTTATCTGTATTAATTTTTAAGTTTATTTTTGGTGTTACCATCAGTAAAGACACTTCTAGGTGGTACCCCTTTATCATAAGTAAAAAAGACATTTGAATTACTTTAAACCTGTGTATAAGTTTGAAAGCAATCAGCATCTTTATAATAATGAAGTTTCCACTATGGTTTG
Source organism: Ctenomys sociabilis (assembly GCA_004027165.1). Lineage (NCBI taxonomy): Eukaryota > Metazoa > Chordata > Mammalia > Rodentia > Ctenomyidae > Ctenomys > Ctenomys sociabilis. Next base: position 18,751 of record PVKA01025096.1, read on the forward strand.
GGCACATTCTTCAATTTCATTCTTTCTGTTAATTTTTCTCAAAAATATTTGATATTTTTGTTTGTTTGTCTAGCATATACATATTTCTATAAGACTTGTTCATAGGCATTTAAAGTTTTTATACTATTATAAAAGATATTTTTGTTCTATAATAGTAATATATGCTATAATAGTGATATATGCCAACATTGATGAGCTCAGTTTCTAATTTTAATCATAATCTGAGATTCATTTGCATTTTTGCATAAAGAACCATATCAACTGCAAATGATCATATCTTCCCTTAACCATAGTTTTTCTTCATTTCTAAATATTTAAAAAATTTTATATTGGTCTATATGTGACACTTAAGCTCGATAGTGCCAATTTGATTGGCTTGGGTGTGAATCAGTTTGGTGGGGCGTACTTCTGGGAGTGTCCCAATTACCTCTGGGAGGTAATTGGGGGATGCTTCTGGGTACTGCATCTGCTCTCTTGTCCCTTCTCTCTGGCACTCTTATCTGCTTCCCAGGTGCTGAGAACTAAGCAGCTTTGCTCCAGCACACGCTTAGACCACAACATCCTGCCTTGGAACCTCCTTTCCATGTACTGAATCATCTGAAACCATGAATTCAATGAAACCTTTTCTCCTTTCAAATGTGGGTGTAGGTACTATGTCCACACAATGAGAAAGTTCACTAATGAGCACATTGGTTATATGGAACCGCAGGTTACATTTCAACATGTTGGAACAGACATACAACATAGCGCACTCATTTCCAATGCCCCACTGCCCACCATCATCCTTCTTTCCCCCTCTTCCTGATCTCTGTCCTCTTCTTTTAGTGTTTCTTCTCCTTTCATGTCACCTCCTCCCCATAGATTTCATATATGAGAGAAAACATAATGCTTTCCTTTCTGAAACTGGCTTACATGATTTAAAACAATAATCTCAAATCCCATTCATTTTCATGCAGCATGACACGGTCCTGTTCTTCTTTGTGTTTGAATAAGGCTCCATTGTGTATATCATATTTCTACATTCCTTTATTTTATTGCTTCATTCTACTTCTAACAAAATTTTGAATCAAAGTGGAAATGGGTAATCTTGTCTTGATCTGGTCCCTGTGGGGAGGGAAGGGAAAGAACAGAAAAATCTGCATTTTACTATTACTATTAAGGTTTTAATAGTACTCTTATTATGTTAATAAAATCTCCTTTATTTGTAGTTTACTCAGATTTTTAAAACATGAATATGTACACAATATAACAAAGGTTTAACCCATATTGAAATGAATGTTATTTTTCTTATTCCGTTAAGCTGATAAATCATATTGATTTTTGAATGTTAAGCCAATGTCATACTTCCTTCATAAACTAATCTTTGTCATGATGAACCATCATCCCTTATATATGTCACTTTATGTGATTTTTCTAATATTTGGTTTGAGATCTTTTTCATGTTTAAATTCTTATACAGGATAGGCCATTTTGACTTATTTTGGTTGTTATTTTCATATATTTGCAAAGTATAATTGTAAAGTGCATTTGGTCTCAAAAACAAATTAGAAAGTGTTCTTTTTTCCAGTGCCCTAAAAAAATGTATGGGAAACTGGGCTTGTTTCTTCCTTAAATTTTTGGAAGAAGTTAGAGAAACTATGTTATCTTGGACTTTTCCAAAGATTTTCATTTACATATTTCGTGTATTTAATTTCTTTAGTTTAGTGTTATACTATACCATCCTTTTCTGACTTAAGGTGCCAAGAGTGAATAAAATGGGGAAAATATTTCCTTTACAGAACACTGCCTTGACAAGGTTTACTTCTGAAAGAGTATGCTAGCCGACAAGGTAGCTCGTGGGTTAAGTACCTGTCTGGCAAGGGAAAGTCCTGAGTTCAGTCCCTGGTACAAAAAAACAAAATACACAATAGAATATAATATGTACCACCTTAAATTTCATCTGAACTATAATTTCAATCAAACTACCTAAAATGCCCTTACATGTTACAGTTTTTATAAATTTGGCTTATTTTCCATGCTTATGTGACCAGTTTTAAGGTACTGGGAAGAGTCAAAATACAGAGATTGTGACAATGAAGAAAAACCAGATTTATTCCAGTTAGAATCGATACAAAAAGTGTTCTTCCACTGCTAATTTTTAAAATAATGAGCCATAGAGTACTTTCATTTTAAAGCCTGCAGTTTGCTTAATAGAAATGTTTAAAACTAACATAGTTTTCAAATATAGTATTTGCTAAATTTTCTCAACATGGGAGTTTTATCTTTCTACTGCTATTAAAATGTTATTTGTGGTTGTCTATTCTTTCACATTTAAGAGCAAGATTTAATAACCGCGTAAAATTGGCTAATGGTGGCTAGGAGGTCAAGTTGATTCCATTATGTGAGTACATGAAACTACATTAAAGCATCTAGAATTCAAATCAGAGACGTTACCTCCATTTTCTGTTACTATCATGCAGAATTAAAGTTATTTACAAAATTAGCTATTGGCTAGGCATTTTGTGATACTCACAAAAGGAGAAATGTGAAACTACTTAATTTATACTTGCTTTTTTTTTTTCAACCATACATGGAAGAGCTATTAACTGGACTAGTAATTTCACATGAATAGACAATCCTTTAGGGGGCCCGATTGTGTTTTGCTTAAAATTTTTCATTTTTTGGACAAGTATGAAATAGTTCATTTGAACTTAAGTTTTTTAATCATCAGTCCCTGATAATCAATAACTCAACAAAGAGTATAGTATAAATGTTCAAGCCTGAATCTAAATGTGACATCAATTCCATGTTTAATTGCAGTCCCCTAGGATGCCAGACACAGTACTGCTAAATAGCAAGGAACTCAAGTGGAGGCAATTTCTGGAAACATTCTCTGTGTAGAGTCAACATGCCCCTGAAACCAGGGCTAGCACATAGGGTTATGTGCTTAATATTTTAAAGAAATATTTAATCCATTCTTCTTCCTTTTCAGATTTTGTAAAGGAAAATCATTTTTCTGAATATAGGTAGATACATGCCTGAAAATATTTGTGATAAAATTATGAAGCAGCATCAAAATTATACTTATTATCAAGTCCCAAACCTCTGTGTAACCTTACTATTGATTTGAAGAACTTCCTTTATTACCTGACAAGCTTGCTCATTCTGGACATTTATTTCGATTTTGTTGGGCTTTCAGCCATGCCTATAATGTTGCTGAGGAGTAAAATATCTTTTATAACAAGAATCATAAATCTTTCTTATAACCATGAGACTGTATCTTTATGGCCATATATCATTTTAGTTACTGTCAAAAAGTGCCATCGTATCATGTTACAAATTAGAAATCTGAAAGAGAATGTGTGGCTGACAATCCCTACTAAGTGCTGGCAAGGAAAATAATTTTCCTTTCTGATAAATGAAATTTTCAATTATACATATTTTTAGACAAATATAATTTATTTAAATATATGCTTTAGCCACATTTTGAAAGAATAGACAGATTAATGTTCAGAAATAAAAAAGATATATGTGTGGAAAAGTACCTATTCATATAGAAAAGGTTAAAAAATATATATATAGAAAAGAAGAAATCCTTTGTGACGGATGAGAGAAAAGGATTACCTTTTTAAATTTTTATTTTTACTTTTTAAAAGAATAAAAAATAGTAAAAAAAATCATAAGCAATACAGGATTATTCTTTTAATTTCAATCTTCCACACAGGATTTTTATATAGATTCAGTAATGAGATAACTTTCAGCTTCTTCTTGGCAAGACTGCTTATCATCTAGATGTTCAATGTATGCCTTCAGTGAGATTTTGAAGTGTGGCTGTTACTAAGTTACTCCTCCTTAGAAAATAAAATAAGAATTTTGGTAGGTAGAACTTATTTTTGATAAATATAATTTAACCTTCATATATATTTTATTTAAACTCTCCTCTTCCTTTCAAATTTATGTAACGTTAATTATATTTTTAAAGCATCTCGTTTCCTTAGAATTCATCACATTTTTCTGTATCTTGATTGTGCTGCTGTGAATGAAAATCATGTGCTGTAAAACTACGGTGATGCTACACATAGCATTTCATGTATTGTACCTGTCTTCTCTGGCATACCCACACATGGAAGAGCTACGATATTAACTGGAACTTTGAGTGAGGATAGTAGAACGAGTTTGTGTATTCTCTGTGTCCTTTTGCCCTTAGACATATTTTCTACCTTTCCCTGCATGCCCTGAGCATAAAAAATCCTACTAATAAATCTCCTGGGTTGCTGGCTTCCACGTAGGTTTACCCAGTGAGAAATACTGGAAGTAAGACACAAAAGAAAAAGTAGTGTGTGGTATACAACATAATCCTGTATTGTTTATAATTTTTTCACTATTCTTCATTCTCTTTAAAAAGTAAAAATAAAACTTTAAATTTAATAAATAAAAATACATTTTATTTAGCCTTTAATCTGTTGATGAGCACCTAAGTTGATTTCATGTGTTAGTTATCATGAATAGTACTGCAATCAAATGGGTGTGCAAGTATTCTCTAAAAAGAAGTACAGGTAGCTGACAAATATGTGAAAAATGATATCATCATCATCAGGAAAATGCAAATCAAAATTACAATGATATATCATCTCACTCTAGTTAGACTGACTATTACCGAAATAACATAAATTCTGGCAAATTGTACAAAGGGAACAATTCTATGCTATTGGTGGAACTATGTATTAGTATAGCCATTATGGAAAACAATATGAAGATTCCTCAAAAAATAAAAATTGCTCTACCATGTGATACAGCAGTCCCACCTCTGGTATATATATATCTATATCCTCTAAAATCTTTGTAAGTAGGCTTTCTCCTATTATTTCCAAGTTCCTATGACAAGTGCGAGGCCCACCCACATCTCTTGATACAATCCTGCTTCCAGCTCCTTTGTTAAACCAAAAGGAATTTGCAATCTCAAGAAAGCAAGAAGAAAAGAAAGGATCCAAGTTAATATGGGTACATAAAAGCTTTGAGAGAAAGGAAAATAAAAATAAAACTGATGCTTACTGGCAACACATACACACACTAACTAAAAAAAAACAACAGGCACTTAATCTTCCATGCCAAGCTAATCTTTCCTAATACCTACTCTATTTTAAGTCAAATGCTCAAACAGATGGATGCGAAATACTGCTGTATCCCCTATCAAAGTCCAATTTCAGGCCTTATTTTCCTCTCTGGTTACAAAAAGATACAAGATAGATCCAGTATTGGTAATGACTCTGTCTCTATTGTGGTGAGAAGTTAATGAAGTCAATGATACCCACTTGGAAAGCCTGAAATTCCCATTGAGAATTAATTTTGTTTGTCTACTTCCTAATGGTTATTGTGGTCATTAGACTTCCTACTGTTTGGCACTTGATATATTTCTTTTTACTTATGAATTTTTCTTATATGGAATTCACAGCTGAAAGCATCCACATCTAAAGCTACTGAGTGGTTTCCTAATGGCTACACTATGTGGACACTGGGCGCTCTGCAAAGCTAAATGTCATTTGGTACAAATCATATTGTATAATCTATAACCAGTCTAACTATTTTTCATGATGAGCAAATCATATAATGCGTGTGTGTGCATGTGCTAAGTGTGTGTGTGTGTGTGTGTGGGTGTACATGCAAGTGCCAGGAGTGGTAGTCAGGCCTCATGCTTCGGTTTTCCAGAAGGGCCTGAATTGACTGAAATTCTTGGCCATTCTTATGGTAAGAAAAAGCATGCTAAGACTTTGTTTCAATTCAAATAAGAAAATCCAGCACACATTGTAATCTAGGCCACGTGTTTCTATCTCTAGGATGACTATGTTTACCAAACCAAGATCTAAAACATGTGCTATGTCAAAGAACTTCTTTTCAAAAACATATAATCATTCTTCTAAGAGTATAAAAATTCAATCTTATACAAATTTTTTATCTTAAATAAAATAAAATGTTTGAAAGTAGAATTAGTTTTAAAACAGCACTGACACTGACTCATATTCTATCTGTTCTTTATTCTTCCAAGAGATGATCCTATTTGCTGGTACTGTTTAATAGCCCATAAAAGGACTAAGCAAGAATGGAATGTCACTAACTCATCCAGAAAACAATAAAATTCTTTGCTTTAACACTGGAGAGTGGGCATCTAAGAATCCAAATTCATTTGTGCATATTAAACTGGAAGCCAAATATTAGATATTTAAAACTATCCTACTTGTTCTAAAGTACTGCAATATGCTAAGAGATTTTTAAAAATCAGTAAGTTTGTTTCTCTAGGCAAAGAACTAGTTTTTCCTGAAATTCAGAATAAACTCAGCCTAGAGAAATAAGGAAAATCCAATGTAAGCCTTTTGTGCTAGGAAGACTCCAAGTCATAAGAGGTAGACTCTATAGGATGTGGTTGTTGAGCTGGGAATTGCTGACCAGGTACCCAATATGCAACCTGCTCATTGGGATGCTCTCTACAAGCTCTCTCTGCACCTTTGTTCAGTATGCCTTTTAGCACGGAGCCCCTGGAGCCAGGTATCAAGAGTCAGAAAACAAGAACCAAAAAGTTTAGGGAAATTTAGTGGACTCTTCTTTTAAATGTTTTTAATTAATTAATTTATATCTTTGGGTCTTGCTATGCAGCTCAGACTCTAGTGATCCTCCTGTCTCAGGCTTCTGAGCTCTGGGATTACAGGAGTACACCACCACACCCAGTTTCAGTGGCCAGCTAGGCATGGGGCTGTCACAGCATGTGGCATGCGCTACCGGGGTCCTCGCGTTTGCCAGGCAGGCACTTAGACTGCTGAGCTATCTCCCTGGCCCCAGGCTCTCTTTCAAGATTAAAACTGGAAATCACTTGGTGGCTCCTAAACACCAACTGGAACAGAAAGCATGCATCAGAAATTTTGACCTTGAGAAAGTGAGTGACCTCTCAAATCTCTGTAGCTTCTTCCAATTTGTTATTGCAGTTGTCTGCTCGTCTGTGTCTGTAGCATAAAGAAGACTTCACTTAACTTGGGAAGTTAGCATACTTAGCTTGTTATCCTAGGTGGGGGTGGGGTGGGGCTGGATTCTGAGAATTGCAGAGGAAAACATCCTTGGCATTTGAGGAAGGCGCTGAGGAGTAAAGCTACATGCTGAGGACTTGGGAATGAAAAGGAACTTCTTCTTTTTGTGGAACCAGGGATTGAACTCAGGCCCTTGCACTTGTCAGGGAAGCACTTGTTCGACTGAGCCATCTCCCCCACCCCAACAGTGAAACTTCTCATGTTGTCCTTTCAGCTCAACAAACAGAGCCCCCAGAGAACGCAATGGAATATCCCCCATAGGAAAACAGTGGGAGGGGTTCTGAGAACTGAGGCAGCTTCCTAAGAGCCAGGGACCAACTCTGCTCAGAGTTCCTGCTTTGGGCTCTAACTCACACACAAGGCCCAGCTCGCAACTTCCTTTCACATTAAAGTATAGCGTTACTTTCAGTACACAGTCATTTCTAAGGTACTAATTGATGGGTCCGGCCCCTGTGGAAACCAGTTGAATCACCATGGCACCTCCACAAGGTGGCGATGAGCCCAGAACGACTGCCTATCTCTGCTTCCCAGCACTTGCTTCATCCAGCACGCCTGGAGGACCTACCTCAACTCCCAGAATGATCTCCAATGAGCTGTCACAACGTCATCACCTCACCTCCCAAGGTCCCTCCCCCTTTAGGAACCTATAAATACAGCTGCCTTCCACCGTTTGGAACCCTAGGGTTCCCACGCGTGTTTTCCTGCGGTCCTCCCGTGTCCACAAGAAAAGTCTCTTTGGTCTCCTGGGCTTAGCTGCACTGCCGCCACTGCGGCCAACATTGCTGCTGGGTGAACTCTGACATTAAATGGGGCCGTGACTAGGATTCAAACCTCATAATATGAATTTTCAATCATATAACAAACATAGGAGAATTTTCATATTATTAATCTATTCTTGTGCCTGCTTTCACAGATCTACCCATCTATGCATCCTTGTAGCTATCAGTAAAGTGCTGTTTCATTTCAAAATGTGAGCATCAAAACACTTCGATCTACATACTCCAGTATATATATATCTCACCAAAATTTCATATTTATCTACAGACTTTAAGGCAAAATTCTATACGGTAACATGTATAAATCCTAAGCATATATCTGCTGAGTTTCTCCTATTTGTCGTTTTGACAAAGGCATATCCATGTGTGATCTTAACTCCTTTTGGGATATAGTATTCTGTATTATAATATTCTATATTTTTCTATATATGAAACATTCTAGAATTCCCACCATCCTAGATCATTCTCTCTCACTCCTCAGAGGCAATCCCTACCCCCCAGTCTCTTTCAGTCATTTGTTTTTGTGATTTTTGTTTTCTTAAGTGCAAGTATTCTCATATTTGCTCAAAACTCATACAAATAATGGTTCTACTAATGAACGTTTGTAGTCAAAATTTGGGAACATTTGGCTTCAACCCAAGAAAAATTTAATATTTTTAAATGACTGATTATTGTAGATAAATGAGTGAAAGAAGAATCATTATATTGCATAAGTCATTTTCATCTCTTGCCATTAATATCTGATAGCCTGAATAAGAAATAAATGTACATTGTCCCTGCTTGATGAATCAGCAGACTTGTTTGTTTCAATAGTAGCAGTTCATTGAAAAAAATTATTCATTTTCTGAAGATTGGTTTTAGGATGTAAAATAAAAGATAGCAGATTTTGATAGTATCAGCAGGCTCTTTTCAGCCCAGTCAGTCTCTTGTCTCTAAAAAACCATGTAAATATAATAACTACATCTTGCCAAATTAGGCAATTACTCCTGAATGTAATTTACAAATCAGTAAAGGTGCCTTTCTTTTTCCAAGCCAATGGGAGATTGTGTAGGAGATTACAGTTGCGCTGGACTCAGTAATGATACCCAGTGACTTAGGAGAGTGAATTCAGTCCCTAAAATGGCAACTGCCTATAGAAAGTATCTTTCTGGCCCATTGTTTTCCAAATTAAACAGTTTCTGGCCCCTGTGGCATCCAACACATATTCTATGCTTTGTTTGTATTTGTATGCGTTCTCTGATAACTAATATCGTAAGTCTTCCCTACCTTGTGAATCACTTCTCTGTTTCTCTTTCCTGAGTCCTCCATCTCCCTTCTGTGTTGTCTTTCTCTCACATCATTTTGTCTTATTCCCATCACTGAACTTTCTGTTCCTGTAAATTCCCACCCCTCTGATCTGCCCTCAAAGCTCCCCTGCTCTCCGGTCATCCCCCTTCACTCATTATCCTTTTTGTTTCTCTTTCCTGCTGCTTAATGATTTTCCCTGCTGATAAGCTGTGTTCAAAACACTAGAAGCCTGCAGCACTTGCAGGGCAGTTCACTGGGCTGTCGAGAGAGTCAAGAGCCCCACAGCAGATGGAGGTAGGACTTCATCAAGACACTGCCCTGTGTGATGTGTAAATCTTCTAACATCCCATCAGCTTTTGGTTAATGTATATGCCTCTCATCTATTTTTCCTTTTTGAGTTTGATACTAGGAAAACATTTTCCCATTGAATTTATTTTTGGTGCAGACTTTTGGAAGGGGAAGCAAACTGGCTATTTATTCACTTTATACACCAGAATTAGCAGTTCTCTGCTGCAATTAATGGTGGGAGTTGGAGCAATAATTGCACATCACTGTTCTCTGTAAGGTACGTTCTCTTATGCTGTCTAATTTGTGTCAATAGTGAACCTAGTCAGTATTGTCATTTTCTTTAAGAAAGAAAATAACTACAAGCTTTACAGTAAGAACTGTACTCATTCAAAACACAAATTAATGTGAATACTCTTCCTTAGAAAACAAATGTAAAATTTGCCTTATGCCTGCCCTGTTAGGTATTTTTCCATTATATCAGCTGTCAGAATACAAAACTTTCTTTCAGGGTGGTATCTTTCTTAAAACCAGTGTAATGGTCAGAAAGTTACTGTTTCCATACTTCATCAAACACAAACACGATATGCTGGGACACTCAGCCACATCAACAATCATCATGAATATAAAGGCATTCTAGTCTTGACCCTGACCATGTGCTCCTAGAAAAATTGAATGTAGATCAAATTATTACATGTGAAACTGTATTGTAAAACACACCAGGGAAAATTGTTACTTAAAGAAATCCTGTAGTTCATCTTTGTGCAATGAATTCTTTCATCATGCAAATATCCATATTTTATTTGTAAATGTAGGGCTGCAGGCATAAGTTTATGTGAAGGACACATCAATTTTAATGGATTTAGGTAGATGGTGGTCTGAGATACACTTTCTGAGCAACTCAGAGGAACCCAGCAACTGCTCAGTGAAACAAAAGGACAAATTGGTCCCTCTGGAACAAGAGAGCACTACCATCATTCTTAATATAAGTTGTTATGAGAATAAGTGGTCCTTTCCCCTCTCCCACAGTGGCTTTATCTTTTCTAGTAATTGTTTCCTTAGAGTAAACATGAGCCTGGTATTTGTGAAAAGCACAAGATTTCTTTTTTAACAAACCACAGGAGCATCAAATACCCTTGAACTAAGCATCCAAGGGTACACAAGTGCTTCCCTACATTTTCTGAGCAAGAGTTCACAGGTTACCTCTAAGCCTTGCAGTGCTCTGTGAGCAGGCCTTGCAATTCCTAACTTACACCTTGGAATCAGCTCTAATGTTCCTTATTCTTTTACTTCCACTTTTATTTCATGACAAACCACCATGCTTTAGGATTTACTTACTCCCTCATATATTTTCATCAATGTATGTCTTACGCTGCTTCATCAAAGAAACTAACATCTAAATAATAACAGTCACCCGTGATTAGAAAGGTATTTCCAAAGGGCTCCCTGCTGAGACAAGGAGCCACCAAAAACTGCTCCAGAGAGTTGTCAGATATTTACCAGGGGCAAATGTTCTTCTCAAGGAAAGAGCCACTATGAAGAACTTCAAAGTTTTTGAGGAAAGGACAAATCCACTGATTACCCACTGACTACATACAGAACCAACTGAGGGTGGAGTAGACCTGTGTCAGCTACCAGGATCATTTGGCTTCTGTGACAAAACAGATCAAGATAGAGACTTCTGAGCATGTACACATCCAGAGGCATTGCTGGTAGAGTTGAGCTGTACCCCAACCCACAAGAACTTTCATAAGGATTTTGTATGGTTCTAGCTTACAGGGACTTCACAAGTCTCACCTACAAAGTGCAACCACCTGGGAGAAGATATGAAAGAGACGAAATTAATGAAGCTGGTCCTATAATGGTGCAGTGAGCCTGTCTCAGTCACATTTCTCACATTGCTGGGACAAAATACTTGACACCAAAAATGAAGGAAGGAAAAGTTTATTTAACTCACAGTTAGTGGAGGTTTCAGTTCATACTCAGCTGCCTCCAAGGCAGTGTGGCACATGGCAGAGGGCAGCAGCTCATGGTGGTGGAAAACAGCAAAACAGCAAGAGCAAAAGGAGGAGCAGGGGCAGAGATCAAGCCTCTCTCCTTTCCTTATGTTGCATTCAAGCTAATGAATGCACTCCTACCCATAATCCCAGCACTGGAACAGAAAGTAATCACAAACTCTAGAAGCCTGCAGGGACCTCTAGACCCAAACCATGACAGAGTCCTTTGTCTTATCTTGTTCTGTGTCCTCAGCCCACATTTTGATATTTCAGCTAGATCATGCCCAAGATATTTTGTTTACCAGGCCAAACAGCTAAGATGGTAAACTCTAGGTGTCACAAAATGTGCTAGAAAAAAAATTCTTCCTGTCCCGTGGATACCTTTATTTGTGAAGAGCAGAGGTTGTAGTGGGGTTAAACATGCTTAGATATGTTTGTTTTAGGTATTATAACTCAATTAGTTGGGAAAGAAAAAAAAATACAAGGCAGCATCAGCAGATGCCATTCTTGAGATAATGTCAGCTCCCTAGCAGAGGACTAGAGCTGACAAATGTGTGTGCAAAGTTTGAATCTCTTCTGACCCTTCTGAATTTGGCTGCTTAAATTCTTTTTATATTAAAACTCTACATGATTAATATTAATACTCAAATTATATCTCCACAGTTTTCAGTACAGAAACCTAGAGGCTGCCACAATGTTCAAAAAATGAAGTTATAAGTAATTTTTTCTCTGTACTTCACTATTTTTAAAAATTGCATATCATTATGTTACCTACATAACAATACACAATTATACATACTTTACGTATAAATTTAATTTATAAAATGTCAACATTTACCTATATTTTTATACAAATGCATTGTACTTAAATTTGTATATAAATATGTGACATGTTATTTGCATAATTACCTTTTGAATGTTACATATTACAAAAGGAAGAACACTAATGCATATCAAAATCTAAACTTCTTCACTGTATTACCACATGTGCATGTACCATCTCTTTATGCATCGTTGTCACTGGATTTCTCCATCAGTAAAGCAATTTCTGCTCTCTGCCTTATCCCTCTATCCCTTCCCTAATATGTAACACACACATTTCTGTCTCCTGAAATTGCTCACACTCCTTAGCCAAACCATGTACTTTCTCAATTTTGACACACAACTTAAATCTTCCTTCTTTAAATGTGTCCTGTATCATTCTGACCCCAAAATTAACTTGTACAAATGTCTGTACTTTGTATACATATATACTTACCCATGTGCTGCTTTTAATACAGATCTTGTGTTGACATTTAGTGGACACTCAGACAAGTCTATAAATCTTAAGAGAACAGTTAGATAAGTTTTCACAAACTGAAACCCAGATCAAGTGCTCCATGAGCAACAAACCAAGCCGCTCTCATCTGATGGATTCCAGTTAATTTCCCTCCAGCTCTGTCAAGAAGAACCACTATCCTGAATTTTGACCCTGTAGATTATTTTTTCTGGCTTCATTTACTCAAAATTATGGCTTTAAGATTAACCCATTTTGTTCCACATGGCAGTATTGTGTTTATTCTCACTGTCATAGAGTATTTTGTCAGATATTTATTCCTATTAGCTTGAATTTTGATGGATGCTTGGTATATTGAATTGAGCCTTTTGGGAACAAGTCTCACATGAATAATCCTAAACAGGTCTGCAATATAATGATGCTCTTCTCCTAAGTATATATCTAGGAGTGGAATTGCTCTGTGTGTGTGTGTGTGTGTGTATGTATGTGTGTGTACCGGTTTAAACAGATAAGGTCAAATATTTTTCCAAACTTGCTATGTTGCTATTTGAAATTGTCTCAAATGGAAGTTTCCTATTGGCTGATCATAATTAGGTGGTCAATCTTGACAGCAAGCCTGGTGGACCATCGGGCTAATACTTGACTCGTAGCTTATTTCATCTCATCAATGTTTTATGTATTATATTAATTCTATATACATCATATATAGATGATCATATCATCATATATATAGATATCATATCATCATATATATATGATGTACTTGTATCCAGCTATCAACCATTTAAGAGCAATAATATTCTGCTCAAGATTTTAGACTCTCCCTCAACCCACCCACCCCTTTCCAGCTCCCTGGAGACTATATCTTAGACATTTATACTGTGTGATAGTAACACCTGACTATGGACTTCTGCCTGGGCCTTGGTACAACCTCTGCTTTCTGCTAGCCCATATTCCTGTTTTCTGCCACAGTAGCAGCACATCATTTCTTTCTCTCTCTTGGAGAAAAGAGAGAGAACAGATATACATACAGATTGTCTTTAAGTATTTTCATTCTTCTTCATCTTACATAAACTCATAAGTTGCACTGAGACTAGTAAGCATTGGGTGTTTCTATAAAGTATGCATACTTTGTAAGGAAAAGTTAAATTGTATCCTCCTTAAAATACACTTTTTCATTTTAGACTTTAATCAAGAAGTAATAGCAAGTTTTGTGTGATGGAACAATACCAATTTATGTGGTTACCGTAAACATATGCAATATACATTTAAATTCCCAGAATTTTCCACATGTCTCACATAATAAACATCTCACTAGTATCATCCTCATTAGTAAGATTCTCAGTAGGATAACCACTTCCCATACATACACCATGGAAACATGGTGAGTTTATGTAAGATGAAGAAGAATGAAAATACTTAAAGACAAAACTAAGCCTTTTGCATTTGATTTTTCCTTTGAGTAATTTTTGCTTATGAAACAAATAGGAAAGTTCTCTCTGAAGTCGTGCATCTTCTAGCAAATTGCATAATGTTTAAAAGAAGAAAGTGATTTGTAATTATAACGCTTTTCTCACTGTAATGTAGTGAGTGTGGAATTTGTTCAAGTTTAAGATAAGGCAGCCTTACAATGCTTGGCTTTACTGTATACTTGCCCCATGTCTTCAGGCTCCTTAAATGTCTGTTTTCTTTTAGTGTAAAAAAAAAAAAAAAGAATGTTGGTGGCAAGTGAAAGGTCCTAAATTCAATCCCTAGAACCAAATAAATAAATAAATAAGAATGTTGGGCCAGTGAGCACAGGGGCCAGGGTTCAATCCCCTATACAACATGTCAAGCTAGCCCAGCCCCTGGGAACCCTGAGCCAGCCATTAAGACCAGGGATGGTGGTGCACACCTATAATCCCAGCGCTGGAGATGCTGAAAACAGGAGGATCATTATGAGTCCAAGCTGTAT
>PVKA01025097.1:0-33366 GCA_004027165.1 Ctenomys sociabilis
CCACAATCCAACACAGTCCCGCATTCTGCAACCATAGGGAGTTATTCAAAGAAATTGTCGACCATATCCATTTACAGCTCAGCTTAATATTATGGGCTCACGATGTATACTTCATTTTTATACATTTATGCTTTTCTGCTGGATGGTTAAGACCTAGGTAGATCCAAACTTATATACCAACACATGTACTTTATATTTCAGAAATAGAAATGAGAAAAGAAAGCAGACAGGTTTCTTTTCTTTGTTTTTTGAGACAGGTTCTCACTATTCAGAATGGCCTTGAACTCGCTACATAGCCCAAGCCAGCCTCAAAGTTGCAGCAATTCTCCTGCCTCCACCTCCCAAGTGCAGGGTTTAGGGGTGCGCACCAGCACTTCCGGCTCAGCAGACAGGGTCCTAAGAAAAGCCACAGGAGTTTGGGGACTGCTTTACCTGTTGGTGGTGCTGGGCTTCTGCTCTTACAATCCCAGCACTCTAGGAGACTGAGATAGGAGGAACAGAGGCTTGAACCCAGCCTGGGGGGATGTAGCAATTTAGTGAGATAAGCTATCTCCAAATAAAGTCAAAAGACAAGGGTATAGCTCAGTGCAAAGTCTCGGGTTCAATCCCCATTACCACCTACCACAAAAATGTTTGTACAGTGGACAAACAAATGGATCCCTTAATGTACAAATGTCAGAAACTAGCAAGTAGGTAGGCACTGTCACATGCGTCTCTGCTGGCTGAGTTGGTTACTGGCAATCTGAAGTCAGGAAGCCAAGTTTCAGGATTCATAATGCCATGAAATTTGGAGGTAAAGAAAAACCTTCTAGGCTACAGGAGATAGGGTAAAGGTTGGAGATCTTAAGAAAATAGCAGAGCAATAGACACAATCTCAAACCTCATTTCCTGTTTTCCTGGTATCCAACCTGGAGAACAATTTGCCAACATGCTTTGTAGTAATTAGGGTTTAGACTTTGCTGAGTCAGAGAGTGGGGCCTCTGGTCAAAGGAGGATAAACAGATAACAGCGTTCTTGAGTAGCTTCAGAAGCAGTGTAGGAAGTGTGTATACATGCTGTCAAATTTGTGCTTCTAAACAAAACAAGAAGATTTAAGAATGATGGAATACAGGATGGTATGAAATCAATATTCGCTCGAGACAGTTAATATTTTTGATTCTCTTATGTATATGTTTTGATGTTTAGCTGTCTCTATCCTTGCATTCTTAAAAGTTCTTTATTTAGATCATTTCTTGCTTTATCAAAGGACCATTTGGGTAATATTTTATTTTTTGGTACTGGGGATTGAACTCGGGACTTTGTACCTACCAGACAAGTGCTTATTCTGTTGAGCTGTATCCCCCACTGTAATTTCTTTTCTAAGAGTGAATGCATCATTTCTAATTACTCATATAGTGTTTCTTTCAAAGACTAACTCGTGCGTTAACTGTGGCTCAGATTGAATGATTTGCCGAACGGCTTCAGAATCATTCTCCCCTGTCCTAGTTAATTTTTCTTGTAGACAGTAGCTAGGCCCTTGCTGCATTGCATTACATTCCTTACTGTAGGCAATCTTCTTCTCCAGTTCCCTGAAGGACTCCACTTAGCACGTCCTGTGGCCTTGCTGGGAGGTGCCTTATGCCATATGCAGGACAACAGCTTGTTCTCTGGATGTTTCCTGTGGTCATGGGCCTCCTCTGGGCATAGAAGGGACCCTGATGGCTCCTTTGTCTACCATAGTTCTGGATATAAGTAGTAAATAATCCACTAGCAACTGCCAATTGACTCGTTGTCCATACTCAAAGCTTTAAGTCAGGGTGAAACCCTTCTACATGAGTCTGCTGGGTGCTGCTATTGCATCATGGGAAGAGAAATGGAGTTCTGATTCTTTCATAGTTGTTCAAACTTAATGTTAAAAAATAAAAAATTAAAAAAAAATTAATCTTGCCGCCTGGAGTGGTGGCGCAGGCCTGTAATCCCAGCACTCAGGAGGTTGAGGCAGGAGGATTGTTGTGAGATCGAGACCAGCTTGAGCTACAAAGTGAGCTTAAGGCCAGCCTGAACTGCATAGTGAGACCCTGTCTCAAAAAGACAAAAATAAATAAATAAATAAAAATTAATCTTGCCCTGAAGGACTCATTTTCCTTACTTTAACTACAGTGGAATGAAGTATGATATTTTATTTATTTATTTATTTTTTTGCAGAACTGGGGATTGAACTCAGGCCCTTGTGCTTGCCAGGGAAGCACTTATTCCACTGAGCCATCTCCCAGGCCGAAGTATGATATTTTAATACTGGCATGAAATAAATGAATAGAAAATTTTGAAGTGTATGACTAGTGTATAGAACTTTCAATGTAATTCTAATTATATTTAAATGAAAGAAAGCACCTTGACAATTCTAATGTGTAAATGCTGTTACTTTTATAGTACATAGCTTGGGAGTCAGCGAGGAACTGCAAAACAAACTAGAAGATGTTGTGATTGACAGGAATCTTCTAATTCTTGGGAAAATTCTGGGGGAAGGTAAGCGGCTCACAGTAATTCTTTTAAAATGTGGGGTGCGAGGGAGCAACTGAGAGGAATGTTTGACACGCAGACTGAGTAAATAAAGCACCAGTTGATGACTTTGAGTTATAATACCAATAGTTCTTCTACTAATAATTTACTATAGATTAGTGACTTTCAAAACTCAGATTTGGTGGATGAAAACAGCCTCTGTTGTGTGGACACAGAGTAGGAAAAATATTAATTCCTTCCCATCATTGTGAAGCGTACGATTTATTGATTGGTGTCTTATGCTGTTTAAATTTAGTCCTGTATTCCTTAAGCTGACTGTTCTTGGCCCCCTTCTTAATGAGGTGTGAGTATAGCATATGATGAATGATTAAATTTTTTAGGCATTTGTTACAATAAAAGGCACATTGCTCTTAATTCTCTTCAAAATACTTCTGCTTCCTTTGAATACACTTGTTCCTTCATTCTTGCCACTTTCTGGAGCAGGTAGTTTTTTGTTTGTTTGTTTGTTTGTTTTTTTGGTGGTATCAGGGATTGAACTCAGGACCTGGCTCTTGCCAAGCAAGCACTTATCCTTCTGAGCTATCTCCCCAGCCCCTCTGGGCAGTTCTGGAAGCCCTTTGCTGAGGCGGCCCTAGCTGTGCTGTTGTGCCTGGGCCTTGGTGCGCTGAGTCGACTCAACACATTCACATATCGTGATCATTTTGACTGTGAGGAAGAGCCAGAGTCTCCTGGTGCCTGACCTGGAGAATTAAGTGGGTGAGGAAAAAACACGATGTTTTCATTTGGCAGAAACTGCTGAAACATGCTCAGTTCAGGACGTCAGGGCATCCATGAAGAGATCCTCACAAGAGAGCATTTCTAGAACTGCTTCCGAAAGTGTTGCAAAAGATGGGATAAATGTGCTCAGAGGGAGGGGCAGGTTTTAAGGGCATTTCATGGTCAGGTGTCTTTTACAGTAAGAAAGTGTTTAAAGTTTGTGTTTAAACATTCGCCACTTTTTGATCACACATTGTTCACTACGAAGATGAAACACGTATTTCGTTTGTTAAGTTGTTCTTGGCATGACTCATAATGCTCTTAAGAGTTCGTGCTTTATGTACCTCACTAGCATTGCCTGTGTTCTCCTGTGAGACTCTCGGGTCAGTTAAATGCTTAATAAAGTGCTGAGCGAGGCCGAGGCTGGGACACCCGAGCCCAGGACAAGCAGGAGACGAGCCTCAGCGCGTGCCCGGGCTCCGAGCAGGGCAGGCCCGGCTGACGAGTGGCCCCGGGGCCGTGTGGACGCATCCCCGGCGCTGGCCGTCCTGCTGTGGGGAGAGAGGCACGGCAGCCACACAGCGCTGCTTCCCTTCGCAGGAGAGTTCGGGTCTGTGATGGAAGGCAGTCTGAAGCAGCAGGACGGGAGCTCTCAGGAGGTGGCGGTGAAGACCATGAAGTGTGAGTGGTCGGTGGGGAAGCCCCGCCTTCTGGGGTGGGCGGGGCGTCAGCGCCGGGCGCTCCAGAGGCCAGGAGGGCGCGTGGGGCTCGGCTGCTGCTCTTGCACGAAACACTGACTTGCACCTCTCAGCGTCTCCAGCGTTCTCTCTGTCTGCTTCTATCATCACCGCCATCGTCATCACCATCATCAGTGTCATCGGGCACCATGGGCCGATGACTCCAGAGTGAGACAGAGCGGCTGAGGCGCGGGTGGCCCGGGCCGTGGGCCTGGCTGATCGCTCTAGTGTGATGAGACCACTGCCTCATCTGAAGGTTTTTGTCCTAAATGTTCTTTGATGGGAGAAAGATTCCCATATAGGAAGCCACTGCACGGCACAGACACTGCGCTAGCTACCCTCGTGTGCGATTTCAGCCATTGATTTTCCTTACCGCAGCCTGACTTTATGACTAACCTGTTTGCCTCTTAAGTGTGATAAAATGCTTTTACTGTGGGTAAAAGCTGAACCCGTTGTTGAGCTCGAAGGTCAACGGCATGAAGCACAGTGACGCTGTGGTGTGACCGTCTCTATCAGCTATCTCCAGAATTTATTTTGTGACCCTACAGCTGTGTCCATTACACGCTAAGACCCCTCCCCTCCTCCAGGTTCTTAGCCCCTCCATTCTACTTCCTGTCTAATTTGATAATTCCACATACCTCTTATAGGTTCAGTCATTTATACTCTTGTGAATGATTTCATTTCATGATAAGCATAATAACGAATTTTAAACAGCTTTCTTAAGTTAGGCCCATTCCCAAAACTTGATACCAAAGTACACCAAGCTCAGAAGGTATGACGAGAGCCAGGGATCTAACTTGAGTGGTGCAGCACCTGCCTGAGAAACACGAAGTCCTGAGATCAATTTCTGGTACCCCCTTCTCCCCCCAAACAACCTGACTAAGCAACCAAATTTGCAGGAGATAGGAACAGTAAGGGAGAGTTGTAACTTTTGTTTTTAAAGGTAAAATGAGTGCAGTAAGTCAGTTGGAATTGTCCTTAGTTTGGGGGATTTTTTTTTTTTCTTCACAGATAGACTTTAATTTTTAGGCCATCCTTAGCTTTACAGAAAAATTGGACAGAAACTATAGCTTCCATACATTACCCTTCCCCTATATCCATTTCCCCTTCCATTAATACTTTTCAGTAGTGTTATATATGTTTTACAGTTGATGAACACATAATGACACATTATTAACTGAAGTTCTTAATTTGCACTAGAGTTCACCTTTTGTTGTATGGGGTTATGGATTTTAACAAATTATAAGCTGCCTGTGTCCACCACTATAGCATCATCCAGAAAGCCTCATGGCCCTAACGGTCCCCTGTGTGTTGCCTATTGGTTCCTCTCTCCCCACAACCCCGATGACCCGTCAACCTCATTTGCTTTCTGTCTATATGGTTGTGCCTGTTTCTGATTCTAGTTCTACAGAACAAAATTGCTACTGCCCCGCCCCCACATCTGAACTGAGTAAATGAAGTGGGCCTAACATTTTTCATCGGTTCCTTTAGTGGACAACTTCTCACAGCGAGAGATCGAGGAGTTTCTCAGTGAAGCAGCTTGCATGAAGGACTTCAGCCACCCTAATGTCATCCGACTCCTAGGTACCTTGGGGAAGCACGAGATGGGGGCCATGGGAGGCTTGGCTAATCGTACTGGGTGCACGAGGGGAGAGACTTCGGTGCATGTAAGTTAATGTATTGCATTACCCGCCAAAAAAGTGTGGGTTTCTTACCCCAGACACTTCTCCTTCTTTATGCTTCTCTTTGCTGAGGCTGCTATGGGTAGCATTCTGTGTCAGGGTAGGTAGGTTGTCCATAGGGTTTAGCAAGACTCTAGGTGAAAGGCAAGACACACAAACTGGTCATGTGACAGTCTTTGTTGATTTAAGGTTATTCATAAATTAGATAGCAGTGAAGTAAAGCTATAAAAATGAACAAATTCAGAAAGTCATCTCTGAGAAATAATTTATGACCATATTTCAAAGTACTAATTTATAGTTGTGGTCCATTGACCATTCAGTATTTCATCAGAGTGGTTTAATGTAATTTGGCTTTATAACTGTTATGCAAGGAGTACAAAAGAGAGATGAGGTATCGGTGGGTGCTGTAAGTATGTGTGTGTGTGTGTGTGTGTGTGTATATATATATATATTTATTTATTTATTTATTTATTTATTTTAAGTTGGCAGTGCTGGGCATTGAACCCAGGACCATGTGTGTGCTAAAACAGTGCTCTACCACTGAGCCCCATTCCAGCCCAGTGACACTATTCTAAGAGAAGGGGACAGGGCCAGGGAGATATCTCAGCAGACTAAGCACCTGCTTAGGCAAGCACAGGGACCAGGGTTCAATCCCCACCACCAAAGGCTGCACTGGCCCCACCCCCTGGCATTCTGAGCCAGCCACCGAGACCAGACATGATGGTGTATGCCTGTAATCCCAGCACTGGTGAGGCTGAAAACAGGAGGATCACTATGAGTTCGAGCTGTGCAGTGAGACCCTGTACCAAATATACTTTAAAAAAATAGATAGATATAGATAGATGATTGATAGATAGATAGATAGATAGATAGATAGATAGATAGATAGATAGGTAGATTTTAAAAAATAAGAGAAAGGGACAGCCTATCAAGAATGAAAACTTTCTGCTGACTTTTTGTTTCTGTCCTGTGCCTTGATGCCTAAGAAATTCTTTGGGGAATTTTTCAAATTCTTTTGAGATGGACACTGTGGGAAGATATGAAAACAAACACTTAGCTATCACATCCATCCGCGACATAGCTAGCCTTCGCTGACTGCTATTGGCTTCAGCAGACTGAGAGCAATTGTACTTTGTCATTGCTTAACAAAATGCTAGCACTTTGCAAGCCTAGGGTCAGGTGACAGGGCTCCATTAGTTCTAGCATTGTATGACAGGTGGTACTGCAGCTTCTCAGAGAATGGCTAAAGTTTAGGGAAGTGAATTTTACCTGCCAGCCCTCCAAGTTGGGAGGGGGTACTGGGGATTGAACCCAAACCATAAGCACATGCTGTGCCACTGAGCTGCATCCCAGTCCCCCCAAATTCTTTTTAATAGTTTTAAGCCTGTGGTTGCAGCGGACTTCTTCATATGACTCAGTATTTAACTGTCACATGCAACTGATTTATTTGCCCTTCCACTCCAAGACGGGCACTACCCTCAGTTAGGTTCAGTCCAGCGAAAGCTCCTAGGTATCTAGGTGGCTGTATTGACTATGTTTTTTGAGAGCTCTCATGCCAAGACGGCCCCTAACATGAAAGAAAAAAACTGCAAACATGTCGCGCAGCCTGTGTGTGTCTAATCTTCTAGAACACTGTGGGGCTGTTCACCTGGAAGTACCTGCCTTCAGTGTGGGTGCTGCGTCTCCAGGGTTTCTTGGATCCTGCGAAACAAGAACTCCTTGTGACTGGTTCTGTTTTTAATTCCAGGCGTGTGTATTGAAATGAGCTCCCAAGGGGTCCTGAAGCCCATGGTGATTTTACCCTTCATGAAATACGGGGATCTGCACACCTACCTACTGTACTCCCGGCTGGAGACCGGGCCAAAGGTAATGGTCCCTGACACGGCCTCTGGGTGCTCCAGGGCTCCCCTCGGTGGGGTGGCCCCAAGCCTAACCTCAAAGACAGAGGAAAAGGAAAGGACTTTGTGCAGCAAAGGAGAACCTTGTAGCATTCTCCTCCACATTATGGGTTTCATCCTTTGAAATGTGTCTAATTTTTTGTGAGTAGATACTTTGCTGATAAGTTTTTGGTTTTGTTTTGTGATGCTGGGGATTGAACCCAGGGCCTTTGCACTGAGCCATATCCCCAGCCCTTTGTTTAACAGTTTTGGGATAGTATCTCACCAAGCGACTTAATGGGCCAAGCTCAGTTTGAACTTGTGATCCTCCTACCTCAGCCTCAAAGAATGCTGGGAGAGCAGTGGGCTCCTGATGGTCTTCATCTAGTAAAATCTGTTGTAGTCAAATGTGGTGAGTCAGGCCTGCACACCCGACATTCTTACTCGGTCAGCAGCGTCACACCCCATGTCTGGGCTTTCCAGCCATGAGGGAGGTGCAGCCTAGCCATTTGGGACGTCACTGTAGAGCCAGTTGCAGATCCAGGAAGTGCAGGAGCGCAGACCTACGGCCGGGTCCCTTTAGGTCAGCTAGCAGTTTTGACTTGAAGAATTGTCCTTTGGACCTCATAGTCGATGGCAACATTGCACTGGGGCCTCCCGGTCTGGAATGAAAACCGTGTCCTCCTGTCCTGCTTCTGTGGACTGCGCTGGAAGTGTGGTCGTGTGCTGTCTCTGCGCTGTCCGTCCTGTTTCTCTCCTTCGCACGTGTGGGAGGAGGCAGCGGCACTTGGGGACGGGGAGGCTCTGGTCAGGACACGTGTGCAGACACCATGGGGCTGGCCTGTGGCACTGGTCACCTGATGGGGACAGCAGTCGCTCCTGCATCCCTGCTACAAAAGAGCACAGCCCGGGGAAGTTGCAGCCCTTCAGGCCCCACCTGGGCATTCTCTTAACACAATCCCCTTTTGTCCCCTTCGCTGCCCTTGCTAGCAGGACTCTGGTGAGTGCAGTTAGAAGCACTTGCTTCTACTTTTCCTTTCCCAAGTAAAGGAAAAGTACTCCTGGCTGTCGTCTCTGAGAACGCTTTGTCTAAGCCTGGTTTTTATTTTTTAAGTTTTTTCCTCCCATTTTCTTTCTAAAATCGGGGGAGGGTTCCATGGTCTGTTTGCCTATCAGACCCATTTTTGACTTGAATTTCATATCAGGTGTGAAATTCAGTTCAAGGGTCCTGGCTGGAATTTTTTGGTTTGGTTTGGTTTGGGATTGGAGTTTCGCCTATAAGATGATCATCATTGCGTCTCCTTACCCCGCTGAATCGCTTGCTTGCTTCTGCCTGGGTCCAATTGGCTGTAAACGTGGGGGTCTGGCTCTGAATTCTCCTTGCTGTTCCATCAAGTCGTCTGCCCAGCCCCCGGGTCCCAGGCTTCGCTGCTTTGGGAGTCTTACAGTTGCAGTGTGTACTTCCTGCCACTTTCTTGTACTTCTGCAGAACTGTTTTCGCTGTCCTACTTTCTGTACCCTCTCGGATAAATTCTAGAATCAGCTCTGCTGCGGCTGCCAGGAGTTTTGCTGTGATCTTATATCCTTTTGAACAAAATAACGAGTGAGGCAAGCCAACTCCACAGCCTTTCAGGGACTAATGAATAGTTTCCATTTGCGAGAGTACAAAGCTGTCTTCAGTTGTAAATGTGAAAAAGGATGTATTTTTGTATTTTGATACTTTGTAGCTTTAGATAAAGGGGACACAGAGTACATAGATGAACTGGAAAATCATGTTTTTATTCAGCTTTTCGCTCTCCCTTTGGTCAGTTTCCTGGGAATAAAAGCCTTTTGTTCCTGGGAGGATAGCCCTGGCCTAGGTCTGAGGGCTTGTAAGTGTGCCACGCCAGCAGAGCCTGGGTGCTGGCCTCAAGGGCCACTCTGCCCTCTGTGTGAACAGCCTCCTTGGAGGTGTGCAGTGAAGACAGGCACATGACAAGGTGACCCAGATGCACAGAGGCTGGCAACGCAAGGGAGGCAGCTGCAGTGACCTACCACCAAGCAGCCTGCTCAGAGCTTCAGGGAGCAGACGGATTCAGATTGGGGACATTTTTAAAAAATATTCCATACTAGGGCCAGCCAAGTAGCTCAGCTAATTAAAGCTCCTGCAGACAGGCGCAGAGGCCGGTGCTGAATCCCCGGTGATGGCACGCACCCATAATCCCAGCTCTTGGGAGGCTGTAAATGGGCGGACCACTAGGAGTCCAATCTAGTAGTGAGACGCGGAACACCCTGTAGATCCTTCCCTAGAAAAATACAAATAAATAAATATATTCCACATTGGTGTCATATTTGTTCTTAACCAAGTGGTGGGAGCTAAATGGAAAATTATGAGAAATTCATAACTGAGAATAAAAGGAGCGACCATCCTACACTGAGTGACTTAGGAAAATAGGGCATCTTGTGTGACAAAAGCAATGAGTTAGGATAGTGATGAGACAGCGAAGACCCACTGGACTTGACCTTGGAGGTCCGCAGCAGGAAGGGTGACTTCCCCAGTGAAAAACCAAAGGCGGATCAGAGCGGCCTTCACAAAGGAGATTTGGGATCCCACCCGCCAAAGCCGAGATTTGGCACTGCTCCTGGTCGTCCTCCAAGCAGTTCTGTCCTCAGCAAGGTCACCCAGGACCCAGAATCAGCCCACTGCATTGCTTTCCATTTGTGACCAGCTGTCAGCAAGGCTACTCATGGTGGCCACTTCTCCAGCCCTGGCAGCCCCACCCCTAGCTTCCAGAACCCAGAGAAGCTTCTCCACTCTGCCCACATTTTCCTCCGTTTCCCTCTACCCCTCACTGGAGAGGAACAGCATTTTCACTGGGACAGTACTTTAAAAAATAAATAAATAAAACCAACTTTATTTATTTATTTAGTCTTTTTGAGACAGGGTCTCCTTGAGCTCACTTTGTAGCTCAGGCTGGTCTCAAACTCACAACAATCCTCCTGTCTCATCCTCCCTAGTGCTGGGATTACAGGCCTGCGCCACCACGCCTGGCAACCAACTTTATTGTGATATAACTCAAGCGCTATATAAATCTTCTGCTTCAAATGCTCCAGTCAGTGGTTCTTAGCATATTCACAGAGTGGTGTGACCATCACCACAGACATCTTTAGGACGATTTCATCATCTTACTGAAAGAAAGAGAGAAAGAAAACCAAAGAACCAGCCAAGCCCCAATCTTCAGTCATCACGTCCTCATCCCCCCCACACACAATGGCCTAAGCAACCATGGACCCCCTCTGTGTCTCCCTCCACTTGCCCACGTTGGGCACTTGCCATAATTAGAGTCTTCTTATACAAGCATTCTCTTTTGTGAGCAGCTCCCTTCGGCACTCAGGGGTCACTGATGTAACAGGAGTCTGTGCCCCATCTCTCTTCATGACTCAGGAGTATTCCTGGGGGATGCCCTGCCTTCCATCCCTTCATCTGTCAATGTACATGGGGTTGATCACTGTAATAGCTTGTAAGATTACTCTATGAATATTTTTGTAAAAGTATTTAGATTGACATCTGCTTTTTTAGGCATAGGTCTAGCTATAAAGTTACTCTTGTTTCACTTGTTGAAAAACTTCCAGATTTATTTGCTTTCTTTTTTTTTTTTTTTTTTTTTTTTTTTTTTTTTTTTTTTTTTTTTTTTTTTTTTTTTTTTTTTTTTTTTTTTTTGTCTTTTTGAGACAAGGTCTCGATGTGGTTCAGGCTGCCTTGAGCTCACTTTGTAGCCCAGGCTGGTCTCGAACTCACAACAGTTCTCCTGCCTCAGCCTCCCGAGTGCTGGGATTATAGGCATGCACCACCTTGCCTGGCTTCCAGATTTGTTTTGAAAGAAGCTACATTATTTTACTTTCTCATGGGCATCATAAGAGGCTTCCAGCTTCTCCACAGCCTCACCAACACTTCATTGTTTGCCTTTTTCCTTCTGTCCGTTCCAGTGAATGTAAATCACTTTTCCAGTGTGATTTTAACTTCAGTTACCCTCATGACTGATCATGTTTTCACATCCTTCTTGGCCACTTGTATCTCTTCTTCTGAAGAGTGTTTGTTCTGATTTGTTGCCTATTTTTAATGAAATTAGTTGTGTTTTTATTACTGAGCATAAAAGTTTTGTATATATCTATCCTAGGTACAATTTCCTGATCAGTTAGATGCTTTTCAGATGTTTTCTTGGGCGCCTGCCCATTAGCTCAGTTGCTTAAGTGCCTGCTTAAACAAAGTAATCAGGCTCAGGATGCCATGGTTCGATCCCTGATCCTCAAGCCGACCCAGACCTGCCTGCAAGGCATCATGTGCCAGTCAAAAAAAAAAAAAAAAAAAATCCTTCTGAACTTTTGGGGCTGGGGAGATGGCTCAGTGGAATAAGTGCTTGCCTGGCAGGTGCAAGGGCCTGAGTTCAATCCCCAGTTCTAAAAAAAAAAAGCAAACATTCTCCATTTGTGTGGGTTGTCTTTTCACTGTTTTAATGGTGTTCTTTGAAGCACAAATGCTTTTAAGTTTGATAAAGAACAGTTTTTTTTTTTTTTTTTTTTTTGTCTTTTGAGACAGGGTCTCACTATGCAGTTCAGGCTGGCCTTAAGCTCACTTTGTAGCTCAGGCTGGTCTTGAACTCGCAACAATCCTCCTGCCTCAGCCTCCCCAGTGCTGGGATTACAGGCGTGCGCCACCACGCCCGGCGATAAAGAACAGTTTTATCTGTTTTGTTTTGTTTTTGGTGGGGGCTGCTTGGGCTTTTGGTGTTTACATCTAAGAAATTGTTGCTTAATCCAAAGGACAAAAGATTCACATTTATATTTTCTTCTAGAAATTTTAAAATCTAGGCCTTTATAAAGTCTTAGATTCATCTTTCAATCATTTCAGTTGGTTTCTTCTCTTCTTTTTTTTTGGCAGAACCAAGGATTGAACTCAGGCCCTTGCGCTTGCCAGGCAAGTGCTTATTCTTCTAAGCTGTCTCCCCGGCCCCTATTTAAGTTGATTTCTGTGTATGGTTTGAGGCAAAGATTGAGTTTCATCCAGGTGACTGTACATGGATGTATTGTGGACTCTCTCAATTCAGTCTGTCCTTATCCCCTTACCACCCTGTCTTTTTTTTTGCCAGCTCAGCCCACCCTGGGGGTGGGGTTGGTGCCGCATGTAGTGCTGGATATTGAACCACCATCCCCTGCATCTGCCTAAACTTGCCTAAGCCGGCACTTTAGACCACTAAGCTATCTTGCTGGCCCCCTTACCACCATGTCTTAATTACATTTTCTTTGTAGCAAGTTTGAAATCAGTGTGAGCCCTGTAGCTTGCCCCTGTATGGGCTTCTTTCTAGCTTTCTGGATTCCTTGAGCTTCTGTGTGAGTATTGGAAGCAGCTTGTTCATGTCTACAAAGAAGCAGCTGATACTCTGATGGGGTGTGTGCTAGCTCTGGGTTATGACAATAAGTCTTCCAGTCCACAAAGATTTGGGATATCTTTCCATTTTGCTGGATCTTTTTTTGGGGGGGGGTGGAATCGGGGATTGAACTCAGGATATGTCTTTCAACATTCTGTAATTTTCAGGATGTTTTTTACTCTTCTCTGCTAAATTTATCTTTTAAGTATTTTATTTGGATTTTTCTATAAATGAAATTGCTTTTTTAATTTCATTTTCAGGTTGTTCATTGCTAGTATAAAAACACAATTAGCCAAGGGCCTGAGAAGATAGCTCAGTAGAATAAGCACTTGCCTGACAAGCACAAAGGCCTGAGTTCAATCCCTAGTTCCTCAAAAAAAAAAATAACAAACCACAATTGGGGGGGCCAGATAGCTCAGTAGATTAAGGCTTCTGTTTAGGCAGACGAATCCCAGCTCTTCAGAGGCTGAACATAGGCAGATCACTACAAGTCCAATCTATGTAGAGAGACCCTGTGCTAAAAAACACACACCCACAATTGATTTTTGTTTGCGGTCATACTGAAAATCATTAATTAGACCATGCAATTATTTTTTAAATGACTTTTAGTCATGCTCTTCAATAATAACATAATTATTACAAGGAATTATAGCACACATAGACTTTTAGTACGTGATGTGCATAATACTTCCAGTAATGATAGTAGGATTTCATGTTTCTTAGGACCAAAATCCCTTCTTGGAAATTAGCATCCATAAAAACAAATGCCCCGAAGAAGCAGAACAGAGCCATAAAGCTTCCATGCCAACTTGCTTCCATTTTTAAAAACTCCATTACTGAAGGGCAAAGATAATTAAGGCATTTTATTTTTATGCAGGGTATAATTGACATGGGTCTTGGTTGGGTAATTAAAGTCATTAAAAGCGCAGCGTCCTTGTGAGTACCATTTTGAAAAGCTCATGTTCCAATGTGAATAAGCAAAGCAAATCAAGTGCCTTTAGAGACTCTAGACTTTCTGGACCCGCTCATGATAGCTGGGAACTCATAATAAGCTATCACTGCATTAAAACATTTCACTATTATAGGGTGGTTCTTCATTAATCACCCTCATGATGATAATGGTGGCAGATTTTTCTAGCGCAGCAATCTAGCTTGATTTTTACAACATAGGGAAAATGCTAGACTATTAAAAAATGTACAGGATGTCCCGGGTGAAACAACATGAAGACCCCTGAAGACATCCTTGCCTGTGGGTCCCCTGATAAAGGGTGAGGAACAGCGTGATTGCAGTCTGGAAGAGCAAAAGCATCCTTCAAGCCTTTTCAGATAAAGGGGCAGCAGGAAGGCTAGGCTGCAGCTCAGAAGTAGAACACTTGCCTCGCATGTGTGATGCTGTGGGTTCGATGCTTAGCACCAGTGGGAAGGCAGATTTAGACAAAACAAGAGTAGATATGGACACATAATTGAAGCAGCTTTATGCCTCCCAAACAATGTACCCCTTCAAGAGATTCAGCCTGCCCGTACTCAGCCCAGACCCCTCATCCTCTCATCTGCCTGGCATGGGCGCCATATTGCAATGCCTCCCAAAGCTACAGTAGGTCCTAATTTATGAAAAGAAACAAAATGTTCATCACTGTAAATACTTACAGAGATGGGGACCAGAGAATGTGGTATTTTCTAAAAAGTTTTGAAAGTTTCTAAATTTTTTGTTTTTAAAAGCTTATTAGTGATAGCAGGTAAGATTTCCCTCTTCCATTCCCAGACCTTAAAGAATAAGAACAGCATCTGTCTCCTAGGGCGGAAGTGACGAGATACTGAACAAGGTTTCCTCCCAACAACAGTCCTTCTTCCTGTTTCTTCTACCCCTAGCACATTCCTCTGCAGACACTGCTGAAGTTCATGGTGGACATCGCCCTGGGAATGGAGTATCTGAGCAACAGAAATTTTCTCCATCGGGATCTAGCTGCTCGCAATTGCATGTAAGATCCACGGCCATCTTGGAGGTGTTGGGACTTAATGGTGTTTGATCTTTGTGAGGTTGGGGGAGCAGCCAACCACTGTTAAAACAAGGAGGGAGATCTGGAGGCATAGCTCATGGTGGAGCGCTTCCCTAGAATGCTTAAAGTGCTGAGTTCGATCCAGAGTTATTGTTTTGTTTGTTTGTTTTAAATAAAAGTGGAGAAGGGTCAGCCAAATAGCTCAGCAGATGCAGGAGCCAGAGGTTCGATCCCAGGCCTGCTGTGCCAGCCCCACCCCTGGGGCACACCGACACAGCAATTGAGACTGGGTGTGGTGGCACGAACCTGTAATCCCAGTTCTTGGGAGGCTGTAAACAGGCAGATCACTATGAGTCTGATCTAGTAGTGAGACCCTGAACACCCTGTAGACCCTTCCCTAAAATACAAAAAATAAATAAATAAAAGTAGACAGAAATTAGTTTTGGAGGGGACAGTACAGCTCACTTGGAATTGGATTTCTGTGGCCCTAACTCTGGTTAGGATTTTGTTTGAGGTCTTCATTGTCTCTGCCTCCAAGAGTTGAGTTGTCCTCTAAAGCTTTTTCCTGTGATTGCTTTTCTTGATTTTCACCCTCTCACTCAGCTCTTTGTGACCCTCAGTTAGCTTTGCATCCGGAGCTATAAAGTGACATCATGGCAATGATAAGTAAATGACCTACTAATCCTAGGGGCACTGAGAAGTGTTTTGTTATTATTATTTTTATTTTTTGGTAGAACCGGGGATTGAACTCAGGCCCTTGCGCTTGCCAGGGAAGTGCTTATTCCACTGAGCCATCTCCCCGGCCCCCTGAGAAGTGTTTTGAAGGTTTTGCTCCTGCTTCTTCCTGGTACTTCCACATGAAGAACCTTTACACCATCAGTACACATCACGAAAGCTTCATGGCCACAGCAAGTAGGGGGTTGTTACAGGAGAACTTGGAGCTTCATTCTTCCCAATTTTTCTCTGACAGAGCCCTTATCTGTGTCAGCCTTCAAAGGCAGTAACTATTGCTCCTGCTTAAGCTTAACTGTTTCAAGAAGAAGGAGTGGTCCTTGAGGGTATTTTTGTCATTTTTTTTTTTTACAGTAGCACAAAATTTCCTTTTCAATGAATTAAGAAAAACTAGTAGGATAGATGAAACATTAGCATACATTTGAACTAGTGTTGAAACAACAGAAAATTTGGGGGTTGTTTGAACTTCACCCTACTTCCTATTTCTCTACTATTTTGCTTTTTATATGTATGTTCATATATTTTGAGCTCATCTAAGAGAAAGCAAGTGCCATTTAACTGATTTTTGGGCTTTTTTTTTAATACTTTAGTACAGGGTCTACACGGTCTCACTATGTAGATTGGACTTATAGTGATCTGCCTGTGTTCTGCCTCCCAAAGAGCTGGGATTACAGGCGTGCACCACTACCCACAATCTCAGTTGCCATCCCAGGGCTCCCGGGGGCAGGGCCAGCACTGCATGTGCTACTCAAGGTTGCGTGTCTGCCTTATTCTGTTAATATCATGCTTTTGGGGTTGTTTTTTTTGGTTTTTTTTCCACTTCAAGACAGGGTCTCGCTATGCTGTTCAGGCTGGCCTTGAGCTCACTGTATAGCCTGTGATGGTCTTAAACTCCCAATAATCCTCCTGCCTCCGTCTCCCGAGTGCTGGCCTGCACCGCCACATCTGGCTGTTCTCATTTCTTTTTCTTGGTCAGAGATGTGGCGCTGGACCCCACCTACTCTTCAACCTCCCTCCATGTCCCTCCCCTTGCACCTCACTACTGAAGATCCCGAAGGGATTGTTATGGTCCTTAAACACTTTCCTGCTATGGAAGGAAAAATCATGAAAACCTTTTTTTCTTTTAACATTTCCTTCATGTCTTCCCCAACCAGGTAGGTTGAACAGCTCTCCAGTTTGCCCTGGACTGAGAGATTTCCCAGGAAGTGGGATTTTTCATTTTAAAATTTAATATCGGGCAGAAGAAGGATATGGTGACACAATACTTGTAATCTCAGCACTCAGGAGGCAAAAGGCAGGAGGCTCAAGGCTTGCAAGCAGTCTCAGAGAAACAAAAAAGTTAATGTTAAGCAAGCAAACAGAGACAAACCAGTCACCTCTTCCAATTCTCATCTTCTTCTTCTTTTTGTCCTTCTTTCCCCTCTCCCCTCTTCTTTTCCTCCTTTTCTAGGATCTGATTTATTGATTGATTGATTGATTGTGGAGCTGGGGATTGAACTCAGGCCCTTGAGCTTCCCAAGGAAGCACTTATTCTACTGAGCCATCTCCCCAGCCCCTAAGGATCTGTTTTCATAGCTTAAACCTTAAACGCAATTATGTTGCTTTAATTATCCAGTGAGTCCCCAGGAGCCCATCTGGCCCCCTCCCCAAGCAGCCGCGCTTGTCCTTCCTCGGCCTGTATTTCCCTCTTCCCCCAGTCCACGGGGCCATGCTGCCTTGGGAGGAC
The DNA here is from genome assembly GCA_004027165.1 of Ctenomys sociabilis. Taxonomy (NCBI): domain Eukaryota; kingdom Metazoa; phylum Chordata; class Mammalia; order Rodentia; family Ctenomyidae; genus Ctenomys; species Ctenomys sociabilis. Next base: position 17,412 of record PVKA01025097.1, read on the forward strand.
AGCCAGGAGCCCTCTGGGTCCCAGGGGACCCCGCTGTGGAGCTGCTGCCCCTTCTGCTCCTGCCACACCTCTGTCCCCTCAGTGTCTCCACACAGTGGCCCGTGCTGACCCAGGCCCACCCAGACCAGGGCGACGAGAGACAGTAACCGCTCCGCACCGTCCCTCATCCTGAAGGTTTCTGGCTGCCTCTGCTGCAGCCCTGTGACGACAGGCCTTGCTTGCGAGGCAGCCGAGGACATGAACTTGCTCTCCGCAGGTTGCGAGATGACATGACCGTCTGTGTGGCCGACTTTGGCCTGTCCAAGAAGATTTACAGCGGCGATTACTACCGCCAAGGCCGCATCGCCAAGATGCCCGTGAAGTGGATCGCCATCGAGAGCCTCGCAGACCGAGTGTACACGAGTAAAAGTGACGTGGTGTGTATATGGCTTTGATTTAGGGTCCCCCTATGCCAAGGTGGGGCACTCAGCAAGAAATGACAGAGGCTGATACTGCAAATCATTTTACCTTTTTGTAAAATGAGACCCAGGAGCATCAACAAACTTTGTTTGGTTTCTTGCTAGCTACTTTGATTCAAACAGAACAAAATGTCCTGACATTCAAAAGATCTGAGTTTTTCATAGGACTTTCTTTTTTTTTTTTTTTTTTTTGGTATAAAAGGGCCTACTGCCCACTACTAAAATATTTCGTATCCACACAAATTGAAAGAGTTCATCACCCAGTGGCTCTGTAAAACCATGTGCTATGTAAGTAAGAGGTGATGTAATCCTATCCCTGGCCCAAGAAAACACACTGCAACAGCAGAGCATTAAGCAATGTTGTCGTGAGGCTATGCCTGCCTCTCGAATTTCCCAGAACAGCTTTCGTAAAAATGGGCAACTGTGACACTGCAGCCCCACGTTGCTGCCGTGTTGGGACAGCAGTGGGTCTCAGACATAATTGCCAGCTTTGTGCATGGTCCTCAGGACACGGAGGCACTGACCTTTCCTGATGAAAAGGTCCATTCAGTGTCGTGCAAGGCCTTGCATCCTGACTCCTTGTTGTTGTTGTTGTTCTCAGTGGGCATTCGGCGTGACCATGTGGGAAATAGTAACGCGGGGAATGACTCCCTACCCGGGCGTTCAGAACCACGAGATGTATGACTACCTGCTCCACGGCCACAGGCTGAAGCAGCCGGAGGACTGCCTGGATGAGCTGTGAGTGGGCATCGCTGTGGTACTGGGCGTAGTGCATGGGCAGCCGCTGATTGCAGAGACCTCTGAGGTGACCTTTACGCAGCTCAGGAAGTGTGTCCAGTCAGTAAATAGGTCTGGCTCTAAGGCGATGAGGTGCTGGCCTGACGCCCTTCGTCCCTTGGTTACCTTTGCCCTGCTCACTACATACAACACTTCAGACGTACCGATCACAGACGTACCGATCACATTCATATCCTTCATCAGGAAACCTGGACTCCTGGACTTCATCAGGAAATGGGCCAGTAACTCCAAAATCAGGCTGGTCATCAGAATTGCTTGGCAAAAGGGCTGGCCAGATAGCTCAACAGATTAAAGCACTTGCTTAGGCAGATGCAGGGGCCAGGGGTTTGATCCCAGTCTGCTGTGCCCCCAGGGCTCACTGAGACTGAGACCGACCATGGTGGCATGTGCACCTATAATCCTAGCACTTGGAAGGCTGAAAAACAGGAAGAATCACTTCAAGTCCAATCTGTGTAGTGAGACCCTGTAGACCCCGTACTAATTACTTAAAAAGAAAAAAGAAAAAAATAATTGGTTGGCAGCATATCTTTGGTTATCATTTTTAAAAAAAATTCAAACATTCTTGGGCCAGGGAGAGAGCTTAGTGGCATAAGCACCTGCCTGGCAAGCACAAGTCCCTAGTTTGATCCACAGTACCACACACACATACACACACACACACACACACACACACACAATTCTTAGTAGGTATCTAAATTAACTGTAAATCCTTTAAAGAAAATTCTAAGGGCTAATTAGTGCTAGGTTTCAGAGTAGCTCTTTAAAGGGCTATGTTTGCTGCTGTAAAAGGAGGGCTTTCCAGCAGTGATGCTGACAAGAAGGAATTCAGCTGCAGTTCCTTTCTTCGCTTTCCCCGTGTGATAAAAGCAGCTCACATTTGCAGCCATGAGCTTGAGCTGTGTTGCCCTGTTGTGGTGTTTAGATGTTTCTCACGGCCCCTGACAAGGAATGCTGAGTCCGCATTCTCTGAGAGGGTCCGAGTGGCCGGGTCGTTGCCCTGTGGCCGGGAAGTCAGGCAGAGGCAGCAGGCTGAGTCCCCACACTCCCGTGGCCAGCTCACTGTGCGCAGAGCTCTCCACTCAGCTTGCCACGTGGGTGAAGGGGGCTCTGTGCCTCTGTCCCTAGGGCATTTCTTTTTTAATAAACGAAATGAATGGTCTGGGCCTGTCGGCGGCTGGAATTGCTGTATAAACACAGCTGAGATGCACGCACTCCTGCGTCTTATTTCCCTTTGTTTTTTTCACATGACCTCTGTGAAACAGAACCCTGTCACTCTTAAGAGTCCCTTTGCACCCTGCTGTCTGACCCTGCCCGGGCGCGACCTCCTTGCAGCAAGTGCTCCCACCCAGGAGCCCGGAAAGCTCCCTACTCCCCCAGAAGCCGCTCTCCGTGGTGCCCCACTTTTGTGGTCCCCGCTGAGCTCACCTTGAGCCTGCAGCCTCAGGATCCATCCCACCACCTTGCGGCCGCGGCTCCCACTCCCTGGTCCTTGTGATACAGGGGAAAGAAACTCCCACACTGAAAGATATGTGGGCAAGTTTGTGGCCCCTAAAACCGAAGAATGAATTTTTGGAACAACGGAGGTTAAGAGCAGGATATATTTATTGCGGGACAGAAAGCTTCTGTACGAGAGAGGGACGGAAAGGGACCCAAGTGGGTTGCCAAGGACCCTGCCTTTGTGAGGATTTTTATAGAGCAAGTCCACAAGATCGGGAGAGTCCTGGTTGGGAAAGGTAGGAACTCACTAGGTGGGCATGAGGTGGGACAAAACTATGGTCAGCCAGTAAGATTGTGAGCATAATGACTCAGGTAAAATTGATTAAATCGGAATCCAATAGGGAAGTGAGCCACACAGGGCATGGATGAGAATACAGAACAGGGGCTCTTCCCGGAAAGGGGCTGAGTCAGTGGCTCTTTAGCTTTCCCAAAGTGAGCGGTATTTTATTTAAACTATCAATCTCTGATGTTCTTCCTGAGGGAGGCTTGTGGCTGCATTTGTTTGATCTTTTCTCTGGAAGTCTGGCCCACAGCAGGAGGAGGTATTTCCTCTTCCTTATTGACTCCTTGGAGGGCCCAGCCCTGTCTGACTGCCGGTACTATTTCCGTCTAACTCAGCTGCCTACCACACTAAGGAACTGGCTTGTTCTTTCTTTGCACCGCTGGACCCCATCAGCCTGCAGATTCCCTTCCAAGCCCCCTCTTCTGCTGTTTACATTGCAGGTGCGGTCAGTCCCTAGAATCCTAAGGCTCCCATTAGCAAACGAGTGGAGGGTGGGGTGTCCTCTGTTCTCCCTTCTTCTCACCCCTGTGCCCCTCAGGCCTTTTTTGGGTGGCAGCTGTACTGACCCCTCTAACATTATAGTCTGAAGCTTCGATTAGCACAGTGGTAAACTCCGGTTCCACCCCCAGTGCCACAAACAAATACAGAAGTAAATAGCACGGTCACGGGATTCTTGCGGCTGTAGTCAACCTGAGGGTGGTTCCTTATCGTCTATAGATTAGACCTGAAATTGTCGGATCTGACCTGCATTAGGCACTGTGGCTCAGGGGAGAAGGAGCTGGACTTCGGACCCAGGCTTCTCTGCGCTTGGGAGGCAGCTGCGGCCCTGTGGGCATAGCATCACACTGTTAGATTCCTCTTCCACAAAGCGGAGATCAGATAATGTGTGGAGCTGGGTGCGCTAGCTGAGCAGGCCAGTGCCCCGTGCAGTATCTCGCAGGATGGCTCGAGGTTGATGATGGGCAGAGACCTGCCATTGGTTGGGCTGGCACTGCATCAGCCGGCAGAGCATCTTTCCCAGGGGCCTGCATTGACTTCCCGGCGGCCCTGCTACTAGGTGTAAATGCTTTAAGGCACCACACCCCTCACCGCAGGATTCACTGCTAATGCTCCACGTGTGTTGACCACCTAGAAGCTAGAGCTCAGAATCAGGGGCACCTCCCTAGAGCTCCCTGCCGCCCGCCCTAGCACTGCCCTTGTGCCCCAGGAGCCCCCCATCTTCCCCCTCCCACACACATCTGTACCAACCTCAGCTTTCCTGCATCTAGGCATCCAGAGCCTGAAACTCTGGTGGTCCGGCTGCTGTCTCTGTGCCGGGAGGGCCCCAGCTCACAACCTCTACACACGGGTCTATCCACCCCTCTTCTTTCCCCCAATGCAAACCAGGCCCAGAGAAGGAAAGGGGTGGGAGTCGAAGTTGGCCAGGTAGCAGCTAGGATCGGACCCTGGCATGGCACACAGCCCGTGCGAAGTGGGCGTCCTTTCTCAGAGCAGACTTGCAGCTGCATGCAGCCCTCCTGTAATCTAACAGCATTCTTTAAAATTGAGGTAAGATGCACACAACAGACAGTTTTATAGTCTTGAGCACTTTGTGTGTATTTCAGTCCCACCAAGAGCCTTTGATGATTGTGTAACAGTCACCACTGTCCACCCCCAGAGCTCTTTATCTTGCATAACTCCAGCTCTCTCCCCATTGAGTAACCCTCCCTACCTCCTCCCGCAGCATGTGTGATTATAGTTTTTATGAAATCTAAACAGAAAAACAGAACTGACCATTTACAATGGCAGTTACCAAACTTACTTTTTTTCATCCATAAAATTTAAATCACCACATATCCCAGCCTTCCTGTTACCTGCAGGTACAGCACCGCCTGTCCGTCGCCTTGCGTCTCCACTGTGGAATCATTCCCGTGTGGAGCAGGGCAGGCAGTGCACGTGCTCACCATGTCTTCATAATTAAAAGTTTTGGGGCCGGGGAGATGGCGCAGTAGAATAAGTGCTTGCCTGGCAAGCCCAGGACCGCCAAAAAAATAAATAAAATAAAAGTATTGGACATAAAAGAGGCATCAAAGTGATGTCACTATTATTCTAGGTAAAAAAAAAAAAAAAAGACATAATTTAAACACTTTCTCCTGAGACACAAAATAAAGTGAATTAAATAGCAGAAGCCCCCAGATGAAATAATAAAAAGGACATTATCCCCTTAAGGACTAAATTTTCTTAAAACTTATCTCAGACTGCCAACAATCAAGGCTTTGTAGAAACAAGGAGTCATGCAAAATTGATTTATACCATGAAAAACCTCAAAAACAGAAACAAAAACTGTTTGCCAAGCCTAAGTGACCATCTTCCGAGGGTAATACAGGAAAATAAAAGAGAGCTCCTACACCTTAAATGACACTCAGGATAGAATGTAAACATGGAAACTGTGTATTTCTGTTCATAAATACCAATGGTCCAGACTGGGCGTGGTAGCACACGCCTGTAATCCCAGCTCTTGGAAGGTGGATCACTACAAGTCCGATCTAGTAGTGAGACCCTAAACACCCTATAGACCTTTCCTAAAATACCAAAAAAAAAGAAAGAAACCAGTGATCTATGGCATACATCATCTCATTTAAATCCAGGACATTTTTTTTTAGAATCCAGTGGTATTAAATACCAATTTCTCAAAATAGGAAAGGATTGAAATGAAAGGCTAATATAATTCACTCCTTTGCTCAGCTTGTGATTCCTAATTATCATTTCTGTTTTATTGTGCTCCAACCCTCCTTCGTAATTCCTAATTATACCAGACACCAGAAAAGAAGGAACCACCCAGAAAAGAAGGCCATCATCCCCTATAGAACTTTCCAGGGGCTGGGGAGATGGCTCAGTAGAATACACGCTTCCCAGTCAAGCACAAGGGCCTGAGTGTTCAGTACCCGGTTCTGCAAAAAAAAAAAAAACTTTCCAGAAAGGATCATGACAAGCCCTTGGGCATAAGAATATTCAGTTGGAGTCTGATCCCCCTGCTACCTGCATTACTAGGGCACATCCCATGACATCCAAGTGCACTCTTATTTTTTACAAGGTGACAATGACAGCTTTTGGGAAGATTAGATGGAGTGGTACTCCATGCCATACACCTGCCCTCCGTGTGCCACCTGGCTCCTGGCTTCTTAGCCCTGGTGACACCAGCGCCTGACTAACTCAGCTTCCTTCAGAACAGTTTGATGTATACCCTAGAGGTCAGCAAACATTCTTTGTAAAGTTCCAAATACTATTTACGGCTGTGTTCTTTTTTTTCTTTTTTTTTTTTTTTGGTAGAGCCAGGGATTGAACTCAGGCCCTTGCACTTGCCAGGGAAGCACTTATTCCACTGAGCCATCTCCCCAGCCCTAGCTGTGTTCTAATAATACAGTATTTTCAAAGCAATCAGTGGAACAGATTTACTCATGCACCATAGTTTGCCAAATCCTGTATCAATGAAAGGACCAGCAGACATGGTGATGCCTGCCTATAATTCCAATCCTTAGCGGGTAGAGGCAGAAAGATTGCAAATTCAAACCAGGCTGGGCAATTTAGTGAGCCCCTATCTTGAAATAAAAACCAAAAATGAAAAGGTCTGGGATGTAGCTCAGTGGTAGAGCACCTGTAGGTTGGACTCCCAGTGCTAGGAAGGAAGGAAAGGAGGGAGGAACAAGGAAGAGAGGGAGGGAGGGAGGGAAGGAACTGCTTCTGTGCAAAGAAAGGTATGATTTCCATATATATATGTTCTGTTGTGGGAACCAGAATCACTTCTTCAAATGCCCAAGGAATATTTGCGAACATTGGATAAACATTAGGCCAAGAATACATTGTGATTAAATTAAATATTACGGGGGCCAGCGAGATAGCTCAGTGGACTAAGTTCCTGCTTTGGCAAGCACAGGGATCAGGGTTTGATTCCCGGGTCCCACATGCTGCACTGGCCCCAACCCTAGGGTGCACTGAGCCCTGACTGAGTCTGGACGTGGTGGCCCACACTTGTAATCCCAGTGCTGGGGAAGCTGAAACAGGAGGTTCATTAGGAGTCCAAGCTGTGTAGTGAGACCCTATACCAAATATGTAAAATGAAAAAAAAAAAAAAATGTAATGATTACATGAAGAGAAAGGGGTGGGAGGCCCTCAGGCAGCCTTCAGTGATAACAAAGAGCCTGCTGTCACCTCCACTGCCCTAAGGGAACTGGGTGTCATCTCCAGTCACCTTTCTTTCCCCCACTTTCAGGTACGAAATCATGTTCTCTTGCTGGAGCGCAGACCCACTGGACAGACCCACCTTCTCCGTGCTCAGGCTGCAGCTAGAGAAGCTCTTGGAGAGTTTGCCTGACTCGCAGGACAAAGCGGCCGCCCTCTACATGAACACCCCGCTGCCCGAGAACTGTGAGGGCCTGGCCTTCGCCCGGCTGGACATGAACATCGACCCCGACTCCATCATCGCCTCCTGCGCGGGTGCCCCGGGTGCCGCCGTCAGCGTGGTCAAGGCGGAGGTGCACGAGAGCAAAGCTCAGGAAGAAAGGTACATCCTGAACGCGGGCAGTGAGGACTGGGACGCCCAGGCCGCTGCCGCCCCGGCCTCCGCAACCGCGGGAAAGAGCGGGCTTTTGCCTGGGGACATACTGGGGCGGAGTGCGGTCTCGTGGTCCCACCCGGACACGCTGCCCTTGGGGCGCGCTCCCTCCGATGAACTTCTGTTTGCTGACGACTCTCCAGAAGAGTCAGAGGTCCTGATGTCTGCAGAATGAAGTGAGGGTGGCCAGTGGCCGAGGCCCGGGGTGACCTTCTGCCTAGGAGAATTTTTCTCTGCTTGATGTTTTTATTGGAACTTCCTTTAAGGTGTGGGAAATTGAGCCCAGGACCTTCTTACTGAAACTATATGCAGCCCCTTTGGGTTTTTTGTTTTTTTTTTTGAGAAAGGGGCTTGCAAAGTTGCCCAGGCAGTACTTGAACTTGCAATTCCTCTGCCTCAGCTTCCCAAAGTTCTGGGATTACCAGTGGGCACCACCAAGCCCAGCTGCCTAATATTTTTTGTACAATATTTGTTTTCTGGACTAAATGAACTCCATGGCCCCAGAGCACCAATTTGTCAGATAAGTCTTTAAAAAACAAATAGTAATGCTGGGGGTATAGCTCAGTGGTAGAGCGCATGCTTAATGTGTGTGAAGCCCTAGGTTCCACCCCTGGCACCATTAAAAAAAATAAAAATACATAATATATTTATTTAAAGAGCAAAATATATATGTATATAGTGAAAGAGACAGACTGTATTTTAATAAACAATGACCTGTTTTGCTTATCTTGCAGGCCCTTAAGCTCTTCCTCAGTACTAACAGTTGTAAAAAGTTGTTTGTTTGTTTTTTTTAAGTTCTTGCTCCCAGCTATTAAATGTAAAGATATTTGTAAAATGAAATGCCATGTTAGACTTGCTTCTGGTCATCATGAGATGTGTCTAGGTGAGTCATGTGTTTGATAACGGTGATTCCTTTAATGTTTAAAGTTTTATACTTGATTAATTTTCTGATGACTTTCTAATAAAATCTGAATGAGAAGATGCAGAACTTCCTTCCAGCAGTGGTTTAGCAGCCTGGGCAGCTTTACTAAGGCGCTTGCTGCGTGGCTGGTTCTCACGCCAACCCTTCTCAGCACTGCTTTTTTAGAGACTCAGAAAACCTCCCAAAGCCGGGCATGGTGGCGCATGCCTGTAATCCCAGCACTCGGGAGGCTGAGGCAGGAGGATTGTTGTGAGTTCGAGACCAGCCTGAGCTACAAAGTGAGCTTAAGGCCAGCCTGAACTGCATAGTGAGACCCTGTCTCAAAAAGACAAAAAAAAAAAAGAAAAAAGAAAAAAGAAAACCTCCCAGGAGCCAATAGCTGGGGAGTAGATACCAGGGGCCTGAAAAATATAATCTGGTTGGAAAGGTTTGCAATCCCTGACAGGAGCGGGGCTGGCTTGGGCAGGCAAGGCACAGCCTGGAGCTCACACCTGCCTAGCCTCTTCCTCGCAGCTGTTACTACTTAAAGATTTGTCGTGGCTCAAGCCTGTCCTGTGCGAGGCAGACACGAGAACCGCTACACTCTGGGAACTCGAACCTAGTTAATGAATTGTCCCACTTCTCACGGCATGGGAGGGTAGGAAACTAAGGCTTATAGCCCGTATGTGCACATGGTAGGGTCTGAGAGTCGTAGTCGGAATTTAGAACATCCGATGAAGCATCTGATTGGAGGTTATACTAGGCAGCTTTGCTTTACAACCACCAAATACTGAGGTGATTGACTGAAAAAGTTTCATGTGGCTCACAATTCACAGAGTCCAAGATCAGGTGACTTGTTGGTGATGTGGGCAAAGTGTCAGTGTCATAGTGAGTGCTCACACTATTACCCAGGAAGCAGAGAGAGGACAGGTCAGGTTCACATGATGCCCCGGGCACTCCCCCAGCAACTGAGGGGACCTCCTTAAGCTCCCACATTGTTCTTTGGAAGACCCTCATCTACACCTTAAGTGGCAGGGTCTTCCCCCCAGAGCCACTTGACTTCTTTGTTTTACTTAATAGACATACAGATGTCACTTATCTATTGTGTGTCTGTCATAGCTCCTCTTCCAGATGGGTACTACTGTTATCCCCACTCCACAGATGGGCACACCAAGGCTGGACGAGGCATCTCACTGTAGGGCAGGTGAAGTGTTAGCTTTCCAGGGCCACTGCCGTCCTCAGGACCCTGTGGTCCCACAGAGATCACAGGGCTCAGGGACACAGCCGGGTTCTGGCTTAGCTGCCAGTCCAAGGCTCCATCTCCAGGGCAGGCTCCTTTTTGTTACTGTGAAATAGTCCAGGTGAAAATGTTCCCAGGGCTCAGAAAGAATTGGCACTATTCCAAGAAATGCCAGCATTACATTTTATCAGTGACAAGCAAAGCAAAGATCACTGGGTCCTGTAAAGATGATTTATACTGACAAAAATGTTTAAGTCATTCTAAGCCTCAATAAACTTTTTATACTGCCTACTTGTATAAAGTTTCTTTTTGATAGTAACTATTGAGAATTTGAAGAACTCTTTGTTTAAGTCTGGGTCAGGGACTGGGGGTGACCAAACAAAAACCCCACCATCGAAAGGATGTTAAAAGAAAAGTGTTTACATTTATGAGTTAAATGTACAAAGATAAAATTTCGGGGAAATGTTACTTGGAAGTTTCATATACATTTAATATTAGATAGTAAAACTATTATACTTTGTATTTTATATTTCTTTTTTTTTTTTTTGGTGGAACCAGGGATTGAACTCAGGCCCTTGCATTTGCCAGGGTAGTGCTTATTAGCCATGTCCCTGGCCCCTCGTATTTTATATTTCTAAATTTAATTATGTAACATAAAAATTAAATTGCTAGCTCGTCAGAAACCCTGCCACTGCCACCCCCATTCCATCCAGAGGACTCAGTATCTTTTTATGTAACCGGTAAAGGGTTGGGAGCTTGGGCCAGTTCTGCCGCAAGAGAGTTTAAGAACTGATCAAGCTATGGTTTCTCACTTTTCTTGAGGCATCCACAAACACAGCAGGGAGATTCACTTTATCCTGCACACAGCAGTACACCAGGGCATTGTAACAAGCGGTGGCAAATGCCTATAATCCCAGCACTTCGGAAGCTGAGACGGAATCACAGCTATAAAGCCACCCTGGGCTGCGTAGTGAGAGCCGATCTGAAAAAGCAAAATACAGTAAAAATAAAACCAGAAAGAGAAGTTACAAGAGAACAAAGCTGGCCTCCCATGGCTCCACACAGCTCCAGCTCACTGAGAACTCTGGATCTGCAGTTCTCTCTCTCTCTCTTTTTTAAAGTGTATTTTAGTACAGGGTCTATAGGGTCTCACTACACAGATTAGACTTGTGGTGACCCTCCTGTTTTCAGCCTCCCAAGTGCTGGGATTACAGGCGCGGGCCACCACGCCAATCTCAGCACACCCCAGGGGCAGGGCCAGCACATCACCCTGGAGATCGAATCCCCTGCCCCTGCGTCTGCCTAAGCAGGCGCTTTAGTCCGCTAAGCTATCTGGCCGGCCCATTGCAGTTCTCTGCTTAGCCATACTCCAATGCTTGAAAACTTGGAGAAATGTAACTGAGCTCATCCAATCATTGCTGAGCTCTTGGATTGCCTTCTGAATATAAACGGAAAACAACCTCTGGTAGTCTCTGCTGTGTGAACTCAAATTAGTTTTGTAAGTGGGTCTTATGAGCAAGAGTAGGGCACAGGAAACAGGAAGAAACAAGCCTGGTCATTGTCTTCTGCTAAGCTGGAACAAGGGCCGGGGAGGTCAATAGGACAAGGAAATAAGTAAATTCTGGAAACACTCATGACTTGCAGGTTGAGGCCTGCTCCCTATGGTGAGTTTCTGCTCCCCACCCTTCTTGCTCCCTCCCCTCCCCTGCCCTTCCTCCGCTTCCCTCTTCCCTTCCTTTTTCTTCCCTTCCCCTCTCCCCCCTCTCTCTCCTCCCTCTCTATTTCTTTCCTCTGTTTTTTCTTTCTTGCTTTTTACCTGACAGTACAAGCAAGGACCAGGACATCGCCTATGAGAAAACCGAAGAACTCTGCAGTGCCGTAAACCTAAGTCAGGAGGCCACAGCCAGGCCTGCATGGGTTTGTTGACCAGGTGTTCTTGCGCCATCTGGGCCTTTCCTTGAGCAAATGTGTGGGGAAGACAACTGCGCCTTCCACAACACCCTGGCGAAAAGTCAGGGGCCAAGGCAGGGACTTAGAAAGCGCTTACTCTCCCCAGTTCAGGGCATTATTCCTTATGCAGTGCAAGGAACGTTTCTTTGATTAGAAATACTTTCCCTGATAGTGTTACGGGCTCCTTACATGTACTCAGAGGTAAAAATTAAATAAAGAGCGCTCTCCTTAGCCAGTCGTGAACACAGACAGGAAAGTTCGGAGTGACAGTGCCCCTTGTGTCTCACTTTAACCCCCTGTTGGGCTCAGGAGGGAGCAGCTCACCTCCTGTGGACCTTGTCCTGGGGTTAGCGTCCACCCTGTAGGTTATGGCAAGCAGTGGAGCCTTCAGCAGCAGCAGGTGGGGACCTGGGTAGGGCCCAGAGTGCCATCCTAGCGAGGGGACATTGTCTCTCCGCCTCCATGTCCACCAGCCCCAATACAAGTTCCCCACTTAGGAAATGGGCCAATCTACTGTGTAATCTTGTGGCCAGACTGGTCCTCCTCCACAATCAAGACTCCGTGACTTCTCCTCTTCAATGGCATGAGCAAGCTGGAACTCTGCTGAGTCAGTGGGAAGACAACCGACCCCCAAATAAAACAGCTGCCACAGCAACTCTACTTCTCTAAAGACATTCTGTTACTTGGGGTGATAAAGGGAAAAACAGGAAGTCTGGGGTCGGGGGTGAGTGAACACCTCAGTGGCACAACATTCCCATGCTTAGATTGTGTTTTCCCACGAAGCTCTAACTAAAAACTACTGTTAACGGGTGCCAGGGTGCTTTGGGGTAGACCTCGTGTCCTGTTCAAAGAACTGGACAAGCACAAAAAATACAGGTTTTAATTTCAAAAGGTTTTATTATTTTTTATTTTATTTTTATTTTTTGGCAGAAGAGGGGATTGAACTCAGGCCCTTGAGCTTGCCAGGGAAGTGCTTATTCCACTGACCCATCTCCTCTGCCCCCTGAAGGTTTCAAAAAAGTAGAGAAAATAAGTGAAGAGTTCTGCATAGCGAGTGTGTGAGCCAGTAGGGAGAGAAGTCCATTCCACTCTGCACTCAAGTGGAGCTCGGTCCAGAGGTTCACGGCCACCACAAGCTTAACAAGCCTGTCTGTTACAGCCCCATTCCAAGGCCAGCTCTAGGTATCCATCCAAAACCTTGATCTAAGACTGCACTCTTGGGCTGGTATCAGGTGCAAAGCTCAGCAGCTGCGCTGCTCACATGTCCTGAGTGTCTGACTGACGTGCCAGACCAATTTGCCCAGCTACTTCACATGGTCTGACCTGCCTCACTACTATTCTGTTTAAAAGACATGACTAGGGGCCGGGGAGATGGCTCAGTAGAATAAGCGCTTCCCTGGCAAACGTAAAGGCCTGAGTTCAATCCCCGGTTCCGCCAAAATAAATAAATAAAAGGCGTGACTAATAAATGTACTGGTATTTAAACATAACAGTGCCAGGGAGATGGCTCAGTGGAATAAGCGCTTTCCTGGCAAGTGCAAGGGCCTGAGTTCAAATCCCCGGTTCTGCAAAATGAATAAATAAACAAACAAACATAATAGCTATTTCTGGAAAATGTAGACCTCAGGCTATTTTCTGTCTTTTTTTGTGAGAGGGTCTCATTGTGTATTGCAGGCTGACCTTGAACTCATGACAGTTCTCCCTTGGCTTCCTAAATGCTGAGATTACAGGTAAACCACCACATGTAGGCAGAATATTGTCAGATATTTTTATTAAAATGGACAGACACTTGAAAGAGGAGTTGGAGAGGCAGGTGTATCACAGCACATGGCCATACCCCTGTAAGCCCAGTGCTCAGGAGGCTGAGGCAGGAGGAATAGGAGCTCAAGGATATTCTGGGCTACACAATATATTCAAGATTGGTTTGGACTACACAGGATTTTTGTCAAGACAGGGTTTTCCTGTGTAGTCCATTCTAGCCTTGAACTCACTGTGGAGCCCAGGCTGGCTGGGAACTCAAGGCAACCCTCCTCCTCAGTTTCCCATGTGTTGGGATCACCGGCATGTGTCACCAGCACCCATCTTGAGACCTGGCCTGTAATGACACCCTGTCTCAAAAAAGAAAAGAGAGGAGAGGAGGACAGGGAAAGGGAGAGGAGAGGGGTAGAGTGGAGGAGAAAAAGCTGAGAATTATGTATATTAGCCTCTCCTACCCTTAAAATATGATAATTTTAATTAATTTATCAAGACTGCACAATTATAAGTTCTAACAAACAAGTATTTTCAATCAATAATCATCTGAGGAGGGGCCAGGAAGATAACTCAGCGGAATAAACGTTTCCCTGGCAAGCGCAAGGGCCCGAGTTCAATCCCTGGTTCCGCCAAAAAAAATTCATCTGAGGTCGTATTCAACCCACTTAGCGATTTGCAAACACGAAGTCTGTCTTAGGCTTTGGGATCTCTCAAGGGTGGAACTTCTAGAGCTTGCAGTCTTGATAACAGGCCAGAGGAGGGAACAGACGGGCTCAAAGGAGCCCTCTCCTTTTAAAGAACATTCTTCTAAGAGCTCTGACTGGCACATTTTTGCTGACATCCGTGAGTGCTAAGAGGAACCAGACGGGCCAAGCCTGCAGGTGCTGTTTAGACGTCCGCCGAGGAACCGCGGAACTAACTTTTGGCGGCCCTCTCTGAAGCCAGCCCAAGGCCCTGCCCCATGTGACTTAAAACTGCAACACCACAGACTGGAGCGGGAAAATCCGAATTCTATGGCCCCCCTAGCAGTCTGAGCAGCCGAGGGGTACCGAGTGCCGGCTGCTGCTTGCCCCAGGAGTCCTGGTGACTTCTCTCTCAAACAACCACAACAAAAACCATAGCTCTGCTTCCTCTTCATTTATGGTTCGTGTGATGTCTTCCCTAACGATCGGCTTCAAGCTTGCTGATTATTATGTTTTTCTTCTACCAGCTCACATTTGTTAAGTCCCTTTAGTAAGTTTTTTGATTTCAGTTATTGAATTCTTTTAACTCTGGATGTTCCATTTACTTTAATAACTTGCATGTCTTTATTGATAGCAGCTATTTAGTTGGGGGCCTTTAGGAGGTTGTTGGTTGAGGTTTTTTTTGAGACAAGGTCAACTTGCAGCCTGACTTGGCCTTGAACTTGAGATTCTCCTGCCCCTGCAATTGCCATCCTGCCTGGTCTATTTGACTTTAACTTAAAAACGTTTAAACACAGTTTTCTTTAGTTCTCCGAACATGTTCATTATCAGATAACTCTTTTATAAGGAAGCATTTGTTAAATTCAACATTATACATTTCTATCAGGACAATTTCTATCGACTGCTTTTCTTCTCCATGTAAGTGGTATCTTTTTTTTTTTTTTTTTATGTATTTGGTACAGGGTCTCACTGCAGCTCAGACTCCTAGTGTTTCTCCTTTTTTCAGTGCTGAGATTACAGGCACGCACCACCACGCCCAGTCTGGGTGGCAGGCCCAGCGCACCTAGGGGGCAAGGCCAGCATTGCCTGTGTTGCTGGGGCTCGAACCTTGGTCTCTGTGCTTGCCTGAGCAGGGGCTCAGTCCACTAAGCTATCTCACAGGCCCTGTGGAAACATCCTTATTTCCTTGAATGTTTCATATACGCCTTTGCAACTGGACGCTTCTAATCACATAGTATAGAAACTCCTAATTTTTATTCTGTCTTCTTCTGGAGGTGGTTGATTTTGCTGCTTGTTTGTTTAGTAGCTTGTTTGGGTGAGCCTGGACATTATGTATTTCCTCTTGTGTATTAACCGCTAATATTTCTGCTCAGTTTCTTTTAAAATTACTCTTGTTCTTAAGCCGGGCGTGGTGGCGCATGCCTATAATTCCAGCACTCAGGAGGCTGAGGCAGGAGGATTGTTGTGAGTTCGAGACCAGCCTGAGCTACAAAGTGAACTTAAGGCCAGCCTGAACTGCATAGTGAGACCCTGTCTCAAAAAAAAATAAATAAATAAATAAAAAATTCCCTAGTATAACAAGCGAAAAGCAGAAATACAAAAGGAAACGTACAAGTAAAATCAATTGAGTCAGATAAGGCAAAGTGAATGGCATATGCTGCAGGATACTAATCAGCTTTTCTTCTGGATGGTTAACAACCTAAGATCACAAGTCAGAGTTGGAGAAATAGAAGAGCCACAAGGCCAGCCAACATTTTGGCCCTAGCCTTTCAAGGTCAGCGAAGACTCAGGACATAGGAGAA
>PVKA01025098.1:0-33342 GCA_004027165.1 Ctenomys sociabilis
CTTGTCTCAAAAAAAAAAGACAAAAAAAAAAAAAAAAAGTCTCCACACCCTTACACACCGATTTACATAGCAACCCAAGATCTTTCTAGTAAGTCACTGTCTCACTAACAGCTTGCCAGCCCCTGCCCCGGCCGCTCATCCTGAAAAGCTGCTGACACATCCCTTACTCAAACTGTTTTCTCTTTGCTACCTTCTGCTTCTGCACCCAGCTTTGTTCCCTCGCATTGTTCATGTTCAGAATGATCATTAGCACTTGCCAGTGCCCCATGGGATGCGCTAATTTTAATTTAACTACTCCCCTCTAGATGGGCACCTAGATTGTTGCTGGGAGGCTTTTATGTCTAAATCTTTGACCGTAGAGCTGGTAGTTTCTCTAGAAGCAGAACTCAGAGTAGAATTGCTGAGTTGAAGGTGTAAAACTTTAGATAGATAGATAGATAGATAGATAGATAGATAGATAGATAGATGATAGATAGATAGATAGATGATAGATAGATAGATAGATAGATAGATAGATAGATAGATAGACTGCTGCGTGTCCCTAAAAACAAGACCCAACCAGAAAATAAATTTCCACTGTGACTAATAGCTTATTAGCATGGTGACAGCCAGTGGCATGTGCAAGCTTACACCTCACTATTCTTCAATCCAGGGCAGGGCCACTGTGTAATAGCAGGTAAGGTAAGGACAGGCTGATTGGGGCTGGTAGGGTTTTTTTTGTTTTGTTTTGTTTTGTTTTGTTTTGTTTTGTTTTGTTTTAGAGAAGGGTCTACAGGGGGCTCAGAGTCTCACTACTAGATCAGACTCCCAGTGGGATCCGCCTGTTTACAGCCTCCCAAGTGTTGGGATTACAAGTGTGCACCACCACGCCCAATCTCAAATACCATCTCAGGGCGCCCCAGAGGCGGGCTGGCAGGGCAGCCCAGGAGATTAAACCCCTGACCCCTGAGCTGCTTGCAGGCACTTGAATCTGCTGCGCTATTTGGCCAGCCCAAGGATGGCAGTTTTGATCCCTAGTTAGGTCTTATTTTGGAGAAAACAGGTAGGGCGTGCACAGCTTCTTGGGCCAGTGGAGAATGGGAACATGATGCTTGCCTCTGCTCCCAGAGTGGGTGGAGCCCATCCTCTGGCTGCGGAGCTGTCGAGGAGTCACATGGGTGGCCCATCCTTCTCCCACTCTGGGGGTGAGGGAGAAGTCGTGGGACCGTGACATTTTCCAGCTTGACCTCTGTACACAGGCTCAGGGCTGCTGCCAACTCCTGCTCACGACTCCCACAGCACAGCCCTGACCACTCTGCTCTCTCCCCTTGATTTGAGGATGCTGCGGATGGATCTTTGATTCGGGATTTTGAGCAAAAGCCCAAAGCTCCTGTGTTGGAGTGCAGCATCACAGCTGACAGCAGAAGGTGACATTTCCTTTGTTTTACACTGCTCAGCAAAAGTGAGAGTCCACAGAGAGGCTAGTGTTCGGGCACAGTGATGTTTTTTGTTTGTTTTGGTGGAACCAGGAATTGAACTCAGACCCTTGTGTTTGCCAGGGAAGCATTTATTCTATTGAGCCATGGCCCTGGCCCCCAATGTTTGTTTCTTTTTAAAGCAAATATATGGGGCTGGAGAGACAGCTCAGCAGTCTTAAGTGCCTGCCTGGCAAGCACAAGGACCCAGGTTTGATCTCTGGTACCACATGCTGTGCCAGCCCCAGAACCTGGGTACATCATGACAGCCACCAAAACTGGGCATGGTGATGCACACCTGTAATCCCAGTACTGGGGAGGCTGAGACAGGAGAATCACTTCAAGTCCGAGCTGTGTAACAAGGCCCTGTAAATAAATAATTTTTTAAAAATAAATAAAGCAAATATACAATTGTACTCCCCTATTTTGGTCCCAGGGTTTCCACTCATTTTTTTCTTTTTATTTTATTGGTATCTTTAGATATATATAATGATAACATTCATCATAAGGAACTTGTACCTGTATGTGGTATATATTGCTTTTCTCTTTCTTGTGAGAATCAAGGGAATGTGACAACACTTTGCTTTATGTTTAAAGAAAACATTTGTTGTGGTTAATACACAGACAACCTGGGTTTCCTTTGTGAAGTAGCTTTTCTTTCTTTCTTTCTTTCTTTCTTTCTCTTTAATGAGATTAGGGCAGGGTCTACAGGGTGTACAGGGTCTCACTACACAGATGGGACTCATAGTGATTCTCCTGTTTTCAGCCTCCCAAGTGCTGGGATTACACACCTGGGCCACCAAGCCCAATCTCAGTCACTATCTCAGTGTGCCCTGGGGGCGTGGCCAGCACAGCATGCTGGGGATCCAACCCCAGCCACTGGGCCTCTGTGCTCTGCCTAAGCAGGCAATTTAGTCCACTGAGCTATCTGGCCACCCTGTGAAGTAGTTTTCTATAGCCGCAAATAGAATGTGGCAGCCAACAAGGCTAGGCCCTCATTTTCAAGAGAAACTGAGGCCCAGGGAAGCAGAATAGGCCTGAGCTGTCACTGGGGGAGGCTCAGGGCCAGGAGGCAGCAGCTCTGAGAGAAGGACCCCTGGGGCCACCTTTGCTGAAATCCACTCACACAAACAGGAAATGGGCCTTTAATAGTCAAGAGGGATTTGCTTGAAAATAGATTTGTTTTTACTCAGAGCAGCTGCTCCAAAACCAATACACTGGTTAAAAACTAGTATGGGATTTAAGTTTCATGGGAACTTATTTTATAATGAGAGATGAAACTTTGCCACTGAAACATATAAGATATAGGCATATAATATGAATCTATTTTTGCTCAATGTAAAAGAAATCATTTCTGAGCATCATGTACTGTCTAAAAGCATTTTCCTGTTAAAAGACAGACCTGAGCAGAGGGGACAAGGACAGTCCTTGTGAGCTGTAGAGCTCTTCTTAGAGACAGCACAGTTCAGAGCAGAAGAAATGATGCTTTTGAAGTCCTAAACAGGGATGGGCATATAGCCCAGTGGCATAGTGCCTACCTGGTAAGCACAAGGTCCTGAGTTCGATTCCCAGTACCAAAAAATAGTCCTAAACACAAAAGAATATGTTCAGGTGGCTGAAGGAGCAAGGACAGTCCCAGGCTGGGATGGCTCTGGTAGTATCAGGTTATCTCTGTTTTCAGTGGAAAGCCACAGATCATCTTTTGGAGGATGCTGGCATTATTTGCAAACTTGACCCTAAATTTTAAAAAAGAAGAAATATAGTAGTCCCTCCTTATTTTGTGGGTCGACTTTCAGGGACTCCCTATTCCATGGGTTTTCAAAAAATATTAATCTAAATTATTTATTGAGTATTTTTTGCTATATCAAAGGAATTTGCGGTAGTGTACAGTACTATATATGTTTTTTTTTTTTTTTTTTTTTTTTTTTTTTTTTTTTTTTTTTTTTTTTTTTTTTTTTTTGTCTTTTTGAGACAGGGTCTCACTATGCAGTTCAGGCTGGCCTTAAGCTCACTTTGTAGCTCAGGCTGGTCTCGAACTCACAGCAATCCTCCTGCCTCAGCCTCCCAAGTGCTGGGATTACAGGCATGCACCACCATGCCCGGCTTATATATGTATTTAAATGCATAGTATTTATAGTTTTAATAATTTTTGCCTAAAAATGTTAGAATCTATAAAACATTAAACTGTTAATCATAACATATTAAAAGAATATTAAATAGAAATTAGATTATTTACAGTGTATTTCTTCAGCAGATGAATACATACTGTACAGTACAGAATAGAAATGTTGTTAAAATTACTTAGGTTTACAAATTTAGAAAATGGTTAACATTAGAAGTGTTTTTTAAAAGGCGAAAGATTTATACGATCTGAAGAGAAACCAGAGAATAGAAGTGTTTTTTAAAGTGTGGGAAAGGTTTATAAGAGTGTGAGAAGGGTTTATAAAGCCCTAAAATATATAAATACTAAAATAAATATAACCGTGCTACTTCACTGATTTTCACTTATCCTGGTGGTGCCTAGAACATAACCCCAGGATAAGCCATCGGGGGAACCACAGGCCTGGTTCTAAAACCCACATCCGTCGTGGTATTTTCCAGAGTTGTTGCCGCGTCCTATGACAAAACAGTGAGGGCTTGGGATCTTGAAACAGGCCAGCTGCTGGTACGTACGCCCTGCCGCTGGGGAACACCAGAGCACAGGGCTGGTCTGGGCCTCGGAGGCTTTGGGCTGGACTCAAGGCGGGAGGAGACGACAAAAGCCCCGCTCTTCCAGGATAAGAGCGTTTTCTCACCGACCAGGGCACAGAATGAGCAGCATCTGCTGCAGCCAGCGCTTGCAGAGTGGAGCTGCAGATGTGGGGCCGGCGGGCGGGAAAGCTTCCAGCAGCAGGCAGAGCAGGCGTCTGCCTGGAAGATGGGAAGGACTTGGGCCACAGAAGGGGCTGGGGCTGGGGCTGGGGCTGGGGCTGGGGCTGGCCCGCTCCCTGTGGGCTCTTTGGATCTGGTGAGGCAGGAAGTGGGGCTGAGGCCAAGGGACAAAGGCCATGCGGCCCAAGAGCCAGGGCCCTGGGCCTTTCCCAATGCCCAGTCCTCCTCCCATCTGGGACCCTGCTTCCACACCCAGGCAGCCTCAGCCCTGCTCTGGGCCCCCCCAGGACCCCTGTCCACCTGCACTGTGCTCCTCCAGCAGCTACCTAGTGCCCCTCCTCTCCCGTCTTTTAAGAAACCACCTTTCTTTTTAGTGTCAGAGTCTAGTATACTCATGATACACAGTTTTGTCCCTCCCCCCATTGGAAACATTTTTAGAAAGACAAGATAAGCATGTTTAAAAGCAAACAAATACCAGGTGTAGTGGTTCATGCCTATCATTGCAGCGCTTACAGAAGCTGAGATAGGAAGATGACATTTTGAGGCCCCTCTGGGCAATTTACCAATTCAGCAGGACGCTGTTTGAGTTTATTTCACTTTTATTTATTTATTTATTCATTCATTCATTCATTTATTTTTGAGGGCTGGGAAAGTAGCTCAGGGCAAAGGCCCTGGACTCCATCACCAGTAGCACAAGACAAATAAACAACAGAAAACCCTCAGCAGCACTGGTCAGAGATTTATAGTTAATATCTCTGTGTCTCTTCCCGTACAGTTTGCTTATGAAGCCAGGCTAGTACATATGTCTCCTATTGACTTTTTTTTTTTTTTTTTTTTTTTTTTTTGAGACAAGGTCTCACTATGCAGTTCAGGCTGGCCTTAAGCTCACTTTGTAGCTCAGGCTGGTCTCGAACTCACAACAATCCTCCTGCCTCAGCCTCCCGAGTTCTGGGATTACAGGCATGTACCACTATTGACAGGCACAGTGTCATCAGTCATATTCTTTGTGGGCTCTGATTCCCCCTGCCTTTGATTAATGATAAACTGATTAAGAATAGCTCTCCACAGCTGGAGAGGTAGCTCAGCAGCATAAGCACCTAGCAAACATAAGGTCCTCCGGAGCTCAATCCCTGGTACCAAAAGAAAAAAAAAAAAAACAACTGATCTTCATCATCCTTTTGTTTTGTTTTGGTTTAGTTTCTACAGGCACACACCACCACGCCCAGTCTCATTCGCCATCTCAGCCTGCCCCAAGGGTGGGCCCAGTGCCACAGGCCGGGGACTGAACCCTGGCTGCTGGGCTCTGCCATCTGGCCAGGGGAGGCAGTTAGTTTTGTTTTGATTTTTCACGACAGCGGGTCACTTTGTAGTCAAGCTGGTCTTGAACTCAAGGTGGAGCCCAGGCTGGCCTCAGACTCACAGTAATATTCCTGCTTCCGCCTCCTCAGTAATAGGATCGCAGGCAGCACCGTCCTCTCTGGCACCATTATCGTTTTTAATGGCTGTGAGGGATTCCACATCATAGACAGCACAGGACCTTTCTCTCACCGCTCCTTGTTAGAGGATTCTAAGGCTCTTCTTATTTTTGTTTGTGAACGATGCTACGATAGAGCCGGGCGTGGCGGCGCAGGCCTGTAATGCCAGCTCTTGGGAGGCTGAGGCAAGAGGATTGTTGTGAGTTAGAGACCATCCTGAGCTACAAAGTGAGCTTAAGGCCAGCCTGAACTGCATAGTGAGACCCTGTCTCAAAAAGACAAAGGATGAGTTCGAGACCAACCTGAGCTACAAAGTGAGCTTAAGGCCAGCCTGAACTGCACAGTGAGACCCTGTCTCAAAAAAAAAGACAAAAAAAAAAAAAAAAAAAAAAGACAAAGGAAAAAAAAAATGCTACGATAAGGAAAACTTGCATATATGTTTTATATATGTGTTCCCATATATCTTTCACGTCTGTAACTAGGTTTTATTGCTACTTCAAATAGTATAGAAACAGCATTAAAAAATGCTTTGCAAAAGGTGTACCCATTCATACCCTAGGCATTCAAGGAGAATGCACCACCTCCAACCTCCAAGTGCTGGGCATCAAGAATTTTTTTTTTTTTTTTAAATGTAGGCAGTGCTTGCCTGGCAAGTGCGAGGTCCTGAGTTCAACTCCCTGCACCAAAAAAGAGAAAAAAAAAAAAAAAAAAAAGGCAATATGGTAGGTAAAAATGAGACTTGCTCTGATTATTCCTGACTCTGACTATTTTCCCAAGTGTTTATTTCTTCTGCTGTAAATTTCCTTTTGCCACCTTAACAGGCCTCTTGTGAAGGCATGGCACAGATGTCGTCTGAGGCTACACAGGGGCTAGAGAGTCCTCTTCCAAGTTTGGCTAATGCACTGGCCCGGGACGGGAGGCCACAGTTCATCTCCATGTGGGTCCCCAGGGGGACATGGAGCTGCTGTGTGTCCTCGGGACACCCAGTTAAGTTCCACAGGGCACAGGATCCAAGAAAGAGCAAGGAGCAAACCATGATTCCTTGTGTGTGGCTTTGTATTTGTTGGTGCTGCAGATTGAACTCAGGGCCTTGAGCACGCTGATCATGTTCTCTCTCCCTGAGCTACACCCCCAGCCTGGGATTTATATTCTAGCCCCACACTCTCTTCTGCCGTATTCTGTTTATTGGGATTGCGTCACTAAGTCCAACCTCATTCAAGGAACTGGTAACTAGGCTCCACCTATTGGAGAGGGGATTACTAAATAATTTGAGGAAATATTTTATTTATTTACTTTAATATATTTAGGGCAGGGTCTATGGGGTCTCACTATATAGATCAGACTTGTGGTAATTCTCCTGTTTTCAGCTTCCCAAGCACTGGGACTACAGGCACACTCCACCACGCCCAGTCTCATTCGCCATCTCAGCCTGCCCCAAGGGTGGGCCCAGCGCCACAGGCCAGGGACTGAACCCTGGCTGCTGGGCTCTGCCTAAGCAGGTGGTTTAGTCTGCTGAGCTATCTGGCCAGCCCTTTTAGGGCTTCCCCCCACCCCAACCGGGGATTGAACTCAGGATCAAGTGCTTGCCAGGCAGGTGCTCATTCTACTGAGCTATCTCCCCAGCCCTGAGGGCATGTTTTAAAGCATTCATAGGAATAGATCTTCCTTTCCCAGATCACTGAGAACACATTACACCTTTCTCTACCTTTTTTTTTTTTTTTTTTTTTTTTTTTTTTTTTTTTTTTCTTCTTATTTTTGAGACAGCGTTTCACTCTATGTGGTCCAGGCCAACCTTGAACTCACTATATAGCCCAGGCTGGTCTTGAACTCATGATCCTCCATCCCCTAAGTACTGGGATTACAGATATACACACTGTAGCTACCTCATCACTCCCTTTTGGTCCACAGGGTGCTATGAGTGACTGGGGTTAGAGCGTCCTGTCCACAGTGCCAGGCACAGTCACTGTCACTTGCTCACCTCATTGAACAGGAATAAATGTGACCATTGCTAGAAACTTGCTGCCAGTTCTCCACGTGTGGGGGGCATTGACCCAGTGCCTCTATCCTGGATACAAATTATTTTATTAAAAAATTAATTAATTAGGGCCAGGGAGATGGCTCAGTGGAGTAAGTGCTTCCCTGGCAAACACAAGGGCCTGAGTTTGATCCCTAGTTCTGCCAAAAAATAATAATATTAATTAATTTAAAAACCTGGGGCTGGGGAGATAACTGAGCAACACAAGCACCTGCCTGGCAAATGTGAGGTTCTAAATTCGGTCCCTGGTACCCATAAATAAATAAATAGCCTTAAGCATCCAGCTCTTTGTTCACGTGACGCACTACGAGGGCCAGGGACCCCATGTGACCAGCAGCCACCATTTTGGATTGTATATGGATAGAAATTTCTGTCGTCAGAGCATTCTACTGGGTGGCTGGGCCAGTGAGAGGGTGAAATGACCTTTTTTTGATCGTCACCCCCTTTCAGTGGAAGATCAGGCACGATACCTTCGTAGTGTCCTGTAAGTTTTCTCCGGATGGGAAATACGTGGTCTCAGGTTTGGACATCGATCACGGAGTGTACATAATGGATGCAGAAAACATCACTACTGTGACATACATTGAAGGTGAGGTCACCCGGGCCCCTTGCTGTGTCTTGCCCTCTGTAGAAGCACTTGCTTGTCACTTGACCAATATTGGCTTCTGGCAGCTTTACTTGGTGAAGCTGTCACAGTAAGAACCACCTCATTGGGCTTCAGAGATAACACAAAGACCCTGGTTCGATTCCTGGAACTGCATACCTGCCATCCCTGCCTCAGGTGTGCCCAGCTGGCCACCAAGACCTGGCATGTGGCACATACCTGTAATTCCAGCTCTGGGGAGGTTGAAACAGGACCATCACTATAAGTCCAAGCTGCATAGTGAGACTCAGTACCAAATACATAAAATGAAAAAAAAAAAAAGAACCACATCATTCTGGCTGAGGTACTGCAAAAAAGCACAGACAGTTAAAAGAAAGGCTGGTCCTCTTTTTTTTTTTTTTTTTTTTTTTTTAATTGAAGACCAAATAGCAATGAGACAGTTTCAAATTGAATTATGGTCCTCTTGAGTTAATGCTTTTCATTTCAGTCTTGTGTTGGTAATGAATGAAACAATGCTCCTCTCCAGCCACACATGCACTTTTTTTTTTTTTTTTTTTCAGAACTGGGGATTGAACTCAGGCCCTTGTCCTTGCCAAGCAAGCATTTATTCTACTGAGCTAACTCCCTGGCACTTTTTTTTTTTAATGTACTTAATACAGGGTCTACAGGGTCTCGCTACATAGATCATACTCATACTGATCTTCCTATTTTTAGCCTCTCAAGTACTGGGATTACAGGCATGCACCACCATGCCCAGTCTCAATTGAGTCTCAGCACACCCTGGGGGCAGGGCTAGCATGGCAGTCCAGGGATTGAACCCTGGTCCTTGTTTTTTAACCTAAGCAGGCACTTTAGTCCACTGAGCTATCTAGCCAGCCCTCCAGACTTCTTAATATTTTTACATGGTTTTATTTATGATACTGAGGATTCAGCCCAGGGCAGTCACACTGAGCCATATCCCTAGCCCTTTTATTATTATTATTATTATTATTATTTTTTTTTTTTTTTTGTCTTTTTGAGACAGGGTCTCACTATGCAGTTCAGGCTGGCCTTAAACTCACTTTGTAGCTCAGGCTGGTCTCGAACTCACAACAATCCTCCTGCCTCAGCCTCCCGAGTGCTGGGATTACAGGCATGTGCCACCACGCCCGGCTAGCCCTTTTATTTTGAGACAGGGTTTCACTAAACTGCCTAAGCAGAACTCGAACTTGTGATCCTCCTGCCTTACTCCCTACAAAGTGCTGCAATTACATGTAAGCACCACTGCATCCAGCTTTTATGTATATTTACAGAATATAAAATAATAATCACAGGCTGGAGAGATAGCTCAGCGGCTTAAGTGCATATCTGGCAAGCACAAGATTCTGTGTTTGATCCCCAGTGTCAAAATAATAATAATAATAATAATAATAATAATAATCTCCAAATACAAAATAGCCATTGTATATGGGTTCCCTGTTGGTGATATGGTAGTAGCACGATGTTACCACAAGAGAAACTAAGTGAAGGCCACACAGGACTTCCCTGCGCTGCTCCCTCCCTCTGTGTGTAAGGTTACAATTGTCTAAAACCCCCAAATTTTTTTGGGGGGGGCACTGGAATTGAATTCAGGACCCTGCGCTTGCCAGGCAACCAAAATTTTTATTTTTTTTCTTTTTCTTTTTTTTTCAAAATTTTTAAAAATGCAGTTATTGTTTAAAATTTTTCTGGGCTGGGGAGATGGCTTGGTGGAATAAAGGGGCTGGGGAGAGGGGCTCAGTGGAATAAGCGCTTCCTTGACGAGCATAAGGGCCTGAGTCCAATCCCCAGTTCCGCCAAAAAGAAGCATCAAAAATTTTTCAGTATACAAAGCTGCTATACCTTTCCTGTCCCCTCCCAAAAGGTATCTTTTATTTATTTACCTATTTATTTATTTATCTATTTTTGCAGAACCAGGGGTTGAATTCAGGCCCTTGTGCTTGTGCTTGCCACACAAGCACTTACTCTACTGAGCCACCTCCCTGGCCTGGGTATCTTTTATAATTATCATTACTATCTCGTGGTGCTAGGATCCACCCAAGGACTTCGAGCATGCTAACGAGGCAAATGCTTTACCACTGAGTTCAGTCCCCAGCCCAGAGATACTTATTATTGTTGTTATTACTATTCTGTGGTTCAGGAAATTGAACCCAATGCCTGCGCACTGAGCTACAGCCCCAGAACACTACACCTTGAAAAAAAATTTTTTTTGAGGGTTGGGGATTTAACTCTATGGTAGAGCACTTGCCTAACAAGCAACAAAGACCCTGGGTTTTGATCCTCAACACCAAAAAGAGAGAGAGAGGGAGAAAGAGGAGAAAGAAAAAAAAAAAAAGAAAGAAAGAAAAGGAATGTCAGGTGCAGTGGTGCATACCTATAATCCCAGCATTCAAGAGGGTGAAGTGGAGGGAAAGCCATGAGTTCAAGGCCAGCCTGGGTTGCAAAGTGAGATCCTGCTTCCAAAAAAAGAAAAAGAATGAAAAGAAAGGCCGGGCGTGGCGTGGTGGTGCATGTCTGTAATCCCAGCACTCGGGAGGCTGAGGCAGAAGGATTGTTGTGAGTTTGAGACCAGCCTGAGCTACGAAGTGAGTTTGAGGCCAGCCTGAACTACACAGTGAGACCCTGTCTCAAAAACAAGACAAAAAAAAAAAAAAGAAGAAAAGGGAAAAAAGTTTGAGACAGGGTTTGCCTAAACTGCATCATGCAGCTTAAGCTTCCCAGGGTGCTAGGATTATAGATGTGTGCCCGGAGGCCTGGCTAGAAGTGTCTTTCAAGATCTTGTGCTAGCCAGGTAGACGCTGTGCTGCTGAGCTATAGCCCCAGCCCATTGTCTGTCATTTTATTACTTATTTATTTATCTTTTTTTTGCCAGAGCCGGGGATTGAACTCAGGCCCTTGGGCTTGCCAGGCAAGTGCTTATTCAACTGAGCTATCTCCCTGCCCCTGCCCCTCCATTGTCTGTTATTAACAGTACATTTCATAGTGGCCTTCCTGAACTGTATGTGTGATTACATACACATTCCTGTCCTTCTGTTTTTTATTTGTTTTTTTTGTTTTTTTTTTTTTGTTTTGTTTTGTTTTTTGAGACAGGGTCTCTCTGTGCAGTTCAGGCTGGCCTTGAGCTCATTTTGTAGCCCACATTGTCTCAAAATGATCTTCCTGCCTCAGCCTCCTGTGTGCTGGGATTAAAGGTGTGCACCACCATGCTGGACTTTCTGTTTGTTTGTTTTTTAACCAACGCATTATCATGGCAGGAGCACCACCCCACAGCTTGCATTCCCCCCTCGAGGATCACCTCACGTTCTGCCTCTCCACTCCAGGTTTCAGCTTTGCACCATGCTTCTGGCTCCATCCACCAGCCAGGCCTCTGCCTGTGTTGTTCCTTCTGCCCTGGGTGTGCTTCTATTCCTGCCTGATGGCTTTTAGGGCCTTTGTGGGCTCCTGGGAGGTGGGCTAGGCCAAGGTGGGTAGTGCAGTCCCCTCAAGGCCCTGCATGTGGCAGGGTGCTGCCAGCCCACAGGCGTTTTTCCCATTGTGCAGAGCAGGCCAGCTGGGCTCTGGTTCCGAGCCTGGCTTGAGGCAGACACTCAGGAACTGTATGTGCAGGTGCATGGTCACTTATGAAACCCAGAGCTGCGTCTCTGCAATGTCAGTAGCCAGGGTGGCCCTCATGGTAACGAGCCGCTTTCCTGTGCTGCAGGCCATCACAGAAGGTCCATCTCAGCCTGCTGCTTTGACCCAGACAGCCAGAAGGTGGCTACCGTCTCCTTGGATCGGTGCATCAAGATCTGGGATGTCACCTCCCAGGCCACGCTGCTCACCATCCCCAGGTGAGGAGGAGCCCAGAGGCCAGCTGCATCCTGCAGCAGCAATGCCAGCAGGATGCCGCCTTCTGAGCTCTCAGAGCCTGCCGCAAGTAGGCATCCCTGTGGCCGTGTGTCCAGTGTTGTCTCGGGTGATCCAAGCAGGATGGAGACATAGGCAGGGAGAAGCCACCAGGCTCTGGGCTGGGTCCAGTGTGCCGAGGTGTCGTGCGATTGTTGTGCAGTCTGCACTTCTTTTGATGTGAGTGAACTTTAGAAAACACTGCAGACCCCACAGCCATAGGTGAATTCCAGCGGGGCATGGTAGTACCCGCCTGCAGTCCCAGCACCTTGGGAGGCCAGGAGGAAGATCAATAGTTCACGCATAGCCCAGGCAATTAGGTGACAAAGTGTCTCAAAATGTTAAAAAAAAAAAAAAAAAAAAAGAGCACTCGGGTGCAGCTCAGTTCAAAGGCCTTGGGTTCAATCCCCTGTCCAAATCATACACACACACACACATACACACACACAGAGCAAATTTCCTGGCTCTCCTCTAAAGCAGGAAGTCATACTAATCCAGCTGCTGCAAAGGTTCCCTAGCAGATGGCCGCCTCCAGAGGGGGCCAGCCATGGACACCAGGCCCTGGCATCAGGACCCCACCGCATGCCACGCCTGTCCCCCTGCCTGCTCTGCTCCCTTATTCCTGCCAGGATCAGCCTCCCCTGGCAGCCTGGCCAGGAGTCGAGGGTGTGGTTTCCCATTCTGGGTGACCCAGGACCTCGGTTTCTCCCTGCAGGCGGGGCAGAGGTGAGGTGTGAGCAAGATAACGCGGGAAGCAGGACCTCAGCTCCGCCTGGCTGCCCTGCGGGTCCTGGCGTGTGCCCTAGGCCGGGAAAGCCGAGTTTAGAGCGGATGAGGGCAGCAGAGATGACTGAGCTCTGGCTCTGGGCACCGGCCCAACCCACCCTCTTCTGCTGGCCTAGTGAACGCAGCTGCCATCGTCAAACTGTTCTCTCCCACTGATGAGATACCATCTCTCTCTCTTTTTATTAGTTTTTTGTTGTTGTTGAGTTGGTTTTTGGTTTTTGGTTTTGGGTATTTTGTACAAGGTCTCACTACACAGTTCGAACTCATAGTGATCCTCCTGGGGCCGGGGAGATGGCTCAGTGGAATAAGCGCTTCCCTGGCAGGCGCAAGGGCCTGAGTTCAATCCCCAGTTTCGCAAAAAAAAAAAAAAAAAAAAAAAAAAAAGTCCATAGTGATCCTCCTATTTTCAAGCCTCCCCCGCTGGGATTACAGGCATGTGTCACCATGTGCAGACACAGCGGCCTGTTCAACGCATTCGGGGGCAGGGCCAGTGTAGCATGTGGTGCCAGGGATCGAACCCCAGTCCCTGAGCTTGCCTACGCAGGCTCTTAGTCCACTGAGCTACCTCACTGGCCCTCATTCCTCTCTCCGGCTGCTTTCAGGAATTTTTCTTTATCTTTAGTTTTCAGCAGTTTAATTATGATGTGCCTGAGTACATCTTTCTTTTGATTTTTCCTGGTTGGGGTTTACCCTGAATCTTGAATATGTACGTATATATTTTTTGCCCAATTTGGTAAAATTGCAGCCCGTTATTTCTTCTTTTACTTTCTCAGACCTCCCTTCTCCCCCACAGTTTGGATTTTTAGAGGCGGGGTTTCACTATGTAGCCCAGGCTGGCCCTGAGCTCAGGGTGATTCTCCTGCGTCAGCCTCGCAGATGCTGGGATTGCCGAGCTTGGCCCTGCCTTTTTTCTTCTCCCATTCTGGTAACTGTAATGGCATAAATGGTAAATCATTTGCCACAGTCCTATAAATGCCTAAGCTCTGTCTTCTCTCTTTGCTCAGCTAACCCAGTTTGTATGGTTCTGTCTTCGCACTCCCTCTTCCTTCCGCTGTTCTCTCTGTTCTGCCGCGGAGCCACCCCAGCCATGTTTTCCTTCAGCTATTGCGTTTTTCACTTCGGAAATTTCCACTGGATGCTTCTAATCTGTTCCATTTCTTCACTAAAGTTTTCTAACTTCTTGTTTTGAGAGTGATTGACAATAATTGTCCTACAAGCAATTTTACGGCAATTACTTAAAAATCCCGGCCAAAGCTAGGTATGGTGGCACATACCTATAATCCCAATACTCAGTAGGCTGAGGCAGGAGGAACTCTGAGGGTTCCAGGCCAACCTGAGCTACATATTGAGTTCAAGGCCAGCCTAAACTGCATAGTGAAACCCTGTCTCCAAAGGAAAAAGATTCCTAGTCAGGGGTGCTGCCACCAGGACTTGGGGAGTTTGTCCTGGGCATCCTTGAGGAGCTGGCGTTTCTTCTCTTTTCCCTTGCTCTGTCTGTGCCTTTCAGTGAACCAAAATGGGGTCCGACGCTCTGGGCTGAGCTCTAGAAAACAGTTTTGCTCAGCCCTTTCTTCCAGAGAAATGGCTGATTTTGCACAGAGATGCACGGACATGTGTATAGTGTCTCCTTAAACTCTGTAAGATGAAATGAGAATCTCAGGGAAAGTACTTTGAGGATCACAAACAAAAAGTGACCGAAATCTGATAGACTTTTTTTTTTTTCTCTTTTCAAGTAAAGATATTTTAAAATTAAGAGTGCACAACCCAAACCTGATAGGTTCTGGCCCTCGTATAAATGACTGAAATCATCATGCTGCTCATCTAATATGGCTGAAGCCCTTAAAACGAAAGCCCATCGTCCCCAAGACCACTTCTCCCTTCTTCTCCAACTTAGTCCAGGGTGCGATTTCCTTTCAGCCTTCCTGCCACCTCAGGGAAGACCCCAGTCATCCCCTTCATGTATATCTCAACATCCCCCTCAAACTCCACCCCCGGCAAAGGCCATCAAATATGTTTTTCTGCTGTGCCAGGCACCTGAAAAAAAAAATTATCAAAACCTTTATTAATTAAATATAAAACATTATTCTGCGCTTTCATGGTGCTGAAGATAGATGAAGAGAAGTGGGGAAAAAAGAGCAAGCACTGGTGTGGAAAAATAAGGACAGTAAGTGAGAGAGAGGGGGGACAGAAGACACAGGGATGGGACACGGAGAGAAGGAGCCAAGCCCAGGAACACAGGGAGAATGGAGGAGAGAGGGCCGTCCTCTCTCTATGTGGATCGGTACCGTGGCTGTTCAGTCTGTAGCCACCACCAACAGCTGTTCGGGTGTTTCTTCATTAGGCCACAAGCGGCTTTTTGAATATTACAGCGTTTCTCAACTGGGGGCAGTTTTGGCAATGGAAGGAGACATTTGGGGTTATCATAGGGGATTATGACAGGCACTACTACTAGTATCTACAGATACAGGCGAGTGGCTAAGCACCCTGTGTTCTACAGGACAGGCCTCCAAAAGAAAGAGGACAGAATGTCAGTGCTAGCGGGGCTGAGATCCCAGAGCGGCGTGCTGCAGGCTCAGCAATTCGTGCCTGCGCTGTGGTGAACCAAAGGACCGACGTCCGTTTGCCCGCTGGAGTAATCCTCCCCTCTTCTGGGACGCATCTTCTCCAATCCCAGAAGTGCTATCACATCCCTTGTCTGTTTCAGGGCACACGAGAGCGCCATCTCGAACTGCTGCTTTACCTTCAGTGGCCACTTCCTGTGTACCACCTCCTGGGATAAGACCCTAAAAATATGGAACATCTACACGGGGGAGTTTCGGAACTGGGGCGCCTGTGTGACTCTGATGCAGGGCCACGAGGGCTCCGTGAGCTCCTGCTGCTTTGCGAGAGACAGTGAGTGATGAACCCGTGCCAGGCTCTGCTCTCAAGGGGGCCGGGCGGAGCTCTTCATAGTCCATTTGTTTGGATTTTGCTAAGGCTGGACAGGTGATTTCCATTGATTCCAGATTTGGGGATGGATTTTCTTTTTTTTTCATGAGGATAAAAAATTCATAGGTTCAAGTTTGTTTGGAGCAATGGAAACTCAGCTCAATGGGGCTCAAGCAGCAATCCCCAGCCCTAATATTTTTGTGCTTTTTGTTAGTGGTTGTTTTTACTGTTGAAAATGGCTCTCACGCACAGTGTTGAAGTGCTATCTAATGTTCCCAAGTGTGAGAACTCTGAGGGCGCTAACAGAGAAAATGCATGTGTCAGATACCCTGAGGTCAGCCATTAGCCTCAGTGCTGTTGGCTATGAGTTCAATGTTAATGAAACAGTGTCAGGGTGTGTGTGTACATGTGTGTGTGTGTGTGTGTATGTGTGTGTGTGTTTAAACAGAAACACTCATAAAATAAGGTTATGTACTGATGAATGGATGAAAATGTTGTGACCAGAGGAGGCTCGCGGGATCCTAACCACGCCTTTCCCAGGAGCAATGGTTCCAATTTGCTAGTCCAACATCTGCAGTAACTATGGGCCCTAACTACCGTGTGTGATGAGAGCCTTCTGTGACTGGCTGGGGTTTCAGTGCAGTCAGACAGAGGAGCACCCCCACAACCATACTCTCCCATGCTGTGTTGCAGGCTCTTTTCTTGTTTCTGGAGGCTTCGACAGGACTGTGGCTATCTGGGACATGGCGGAAGGCTACCGGAAGCTGTCCTTGAAGGTACAGTGACAGCATCGGATAGTTCGAGTTGCACTCCCCCGAGTCATTCTGAGCTGTACCCCAAAGCTCATCGCACAGACAGACCGGGCTGCCTCCTAAGGGAGCTGGCAACCTGTAGGGGAGACAGGAGAGAACCAGCAATGAATCTCAACAGTGATGAGTGGGGTGGAGAGACCACACCAGAGGACGTGATAGAAACAGACTCAGGACTGGCCGGCAGTGGTGGGTAGGGAGGGCTTCTGAGGGGCGGGGGAGCTCGCCTTGGATGGAAGGGGGAGGGCCCTGTGGTCAATGGGCCAGCAAGGGAGACCCTAGGGGGAGGGCAGGGTCCCCAACAGCAGCCATGCAGGGAGACAGATGTCACAGTGAGACATAGGCAGTGAGCTGGGGGCCTGCGCATGGGGCACTTAGGTGAGTGTTTCTGGTTGAATTTGAGAGACCCAACTCAAAGTGGCTCTATAGTTAGAAATACAATACATTCACTGTCCCTGTTCCAGGCACCCGGTACCCCATGATTTCTGCCATCCCACACTCACCTTCATCTGTGCATGCTTGCACCCACGACTCTTTATCCCTTGTCCCCAGGGATCAAGAGCCACACTTCCCTCAGCAGCACACATCCAGGGCCATGGGGCCAGTCTGTCTCTAACTAGGGTTCAGGGATGCAAAGAAAATTTACACCCCAGCAAATAAGCAGCTTAAACTGAATATTAAACCTCCCTGTGGTTAAAAATCCTTTTGCACCCTCTCAGGTCACTCTAGGTTCTCCCCTCCTTTTCTCTGCTCTCTATTCCTCCACCCTCGAATTTCTTTTCGTTACATGAGACACCATAACCTGTCATGCTCCCTGTGCTCCTACCCTGTCTGCTGCCTCACTTGCCTCCTTTCTCCACAAGGGGAAGGCCAGAGGATGGCAGAGCTGCTGACGCAGATGCCATGAAGCCCACCATTTGCTCATGCACCATGGGTCACAGTGGTGTGCAGTAAATACTAAGTCAAAAGCCCCTTAGCTCAGTAGAATAAGTGCTTACCCAGCAAGCGCAAGGGCCTGAACTGAATCCTTGGTTCCGTCAAAACAAAAAAAAGCCCCCTCACCACTAGGACTTCTGGGTGGTATTTCCTATAACAAAGAATACAAACAAAAGCTTGAGACTAGGTGCAGACATAATCTTTTATTTCTTTTTATCCTTCTGAACACCACAGAAGTGTTTTTAAAAATATATACAGCACTGAGATATACATATATCACCTGTCTTTATAATATGTTTTCTACCCTAAATGTTGAGGGAACAGAAAGTACAGTTATTGCTCTTAAATGGAAGCAACATCGATTCTGACTTTGTTGCTGTTATTTTTATAAAGGTACTTTCTCTAGGAGTCCTCGTTAAATTTTTATTTTTCTTCAGGGCCATCATGACTGGGTGATGGATGTTGCTATTAGCAACGACAAGAAATGGATTCTATCTGCTTCAAAGGTAAACGTGCCCTAGCCTTGAGTGACTTAAAATGTCTATTGCATTTGTCAGAACTGGAGATCGGGGCTGGGGAGATGGCTCAGTGGAATAAGTGTTTTCCTGGCAATCACAAGGACCTGAGTTCAATCCCCAGTGCCACAAAAAAAAAAAAAAAAAAAAAAGGGAGAGAGAACTGGAGATCACTGGACAGTTATTCCCAAGTACAAAATGTCTATGCAGGCTTGGCATGATGCCTGTGCCCAGGAGCAACCTGGAAATGTGGAACGCGAGGCTTTCCGTCTGCAGCTGTGGGAGTAGCCAGGTATTTGTGCAGTTGAGCTTTGTGAGAAAGAGGCTGGCCAGATGGGGGTGGTGGAGCTGACAAGGAGCTTGGAGAGCAAGTGCCACACACAGAGGAGAAGCAGAGACCACCCGAAGCCCAGGTGGGCCTTCCTTCCCCTCTGCCCCAATGCATCTTGGGATCCCATTTTGGTGGCACATGACAGCTCGCCATGGATATCCTAAGGGCTGTTCTTCAAGCAGGAACATCAAGAAGGGGGATCCCACCTTACATCCACCCTTTATCAAACCATTTCATTCTGCAGGGTGGACGTTTCTGTGCCACCAAGACTATGGATAGGATTCTACCTAATATCACCAGCCTTTTAGAGGGCCAGCCTGGAATATAGATGGCTCAGAATGAAAGCCCATAATAGTTTAATACATTAGGGAGGCTAAGGAGAAGGAGGGCTGTGGAGATGGCTCCATAGAATAAACGCTTCCCTGGCAAGTGCAAAGGCCTGAGTTCAATCTCAGGTTCTGCAAAAAAAAAAAAAAAAAAAAAGTGACCTTATTGTGTATGAAGCCAAAATTACCCTAATGCCAAGATCTGATAAAGACATCACAAGATTAGAAAATTAGAGAAATATGTGTAGGCTGTATTACTGTATATTTTTAAGACACATAGATAAATGTAAGACTTTTGTTTTTTGGGGGGGTTGGGCAGAACCAGGGATTGAATTCAGGCCCTTGCACTTGCCAGGGAATCACTTATTCCACTGACCCATCTCCCCTATGATAAATATCATAGGATTAATTAAGTAGATATTTAATATAAACCACATCTTACGAAGCCAGCATTACACTTAATATCAAACCCAGACAAAACTTCACAAGAAAAGAAGCCTCACAGAGAAGGAAGGTTTTAAACTGCAGGAGAATTTGGAAAAGTGAGTTTTTCTTCCATTTCTCCTTCTTACCCTTGATGGCAGGAAGACAGAGAAAGGGGTGAAGAACTGAGGCTTTCCTTCCCAGAGAGTGACAGATGACTAGAATTATGAAGAGTGCCCCCTAAGTTCATAGTTTTATTCTGGTTTCATTTCCTAGTTTTCTTTTGTTGTGGAAGGGCAACGACAGGGTTTCACTATGCAGCTTAGCCTCATGGTGATCCTCCTTTTTCAATCTCCCCAGTGCTGGGATTACAGGTGTGCACCACTATGCATGGACTTGGTGGCCGGCTCATGCCAGCAGGGCTGGTGTGGCAGCTGGCGTCTGGGACTAGACCACAGTCCCTGCACTTGCCTAAACTTGCCTAAGCAGGTGCTTTAGTCCACTGAGCTATCTCACTGGCCCTTAATTTTGTTTTCATTTTTCTTTTTTAGGAGACAGGGTCTTGCTGTACAGTGTAGGCTGGCCTTGAGCTCACTATGTAACCTAAGCTGCTCTTGAGGTTTCAGCAGTCTTCCTAATTCAGCCTTCTGAGTACTGAGGTTACAGGTGTGTGTCACCTATGTGACAACTATCATGCCACTTTATATAAGGGACTTGAGGACCTGAAGATTTAGTATATGCATGTTTTGAGTAGCCTGGTGTGGTGGTGCATTCCACCTGTAATCATAGCATTCTGGGAAGCTGAGGCAGAAGGATCAGAAGTTTCAACTTAGCTAGTAACTTAATGACACTTTTTCTCAAAGTAAAAGTAAAGTACAATAAGCACAGTAAAGGGCTGGGCTATATTTCCATGTGAAAGCCCGGGGTTCAATCCCCAGTAAAATGACAAGAAAACAGGACACGAAAAGCATAGAAAATAATAGTATTGTCAAGAGTGTGCAGCTCTAGACCCTTTGTGCATTGCTAATTGTAATAGTTGCTATAGTGTGTCAACTTGAGAAGTTTAAAGTTTAACTAAGCACCTCAGGACGGAGCCAGGGCCCTTACTTTGTTAACATCCTCATCCTGTACAAGGCGGGAGGACACGGAGGACACAGAGACTATGTGAGTACTACACCTACCCTGGGAAGCAGGGTAGCCTGCTTACAATATACAGGAAGACTTGACTTCCCTCCTCTTTTCTCTTGATGCTTTTGCTGTCTTCTTCCATCCTGAAGTGTTGCCCCTGTGCTGTGTCCCCCCTGCCTTGAAGCCAGCTGCAGTCTCCAGGGTCTGAAAGCTCCACAAACTGTGAGCTACGAACTTTTCCTTCATTAATTTGGAACATAATGAATTTGGAGTGTTTTGTATTTGTCTCAACAACAAGAGAAAACTGTGAAGACAAAATTTGGTACCAGGAGTGGGGTTATTACTATGACCGTACCTGATGATGTGGTTCGAGAGCCTTTGGGAATGGCTTATGGGAAGAGTCTGAAAAGGTTCAGAGATGTCACCTGAAAGAGTAGAGCTGGAATACCTTAGGCTCTTGGCATGAAAGATTCCAGTCAGAGCTCAGAAGACCAGAACGCTGATAGAAAACCTGAAGGTAAAGGCTCAGGAGGTTACTGCTGGGAAGAAGGACTGAAATGGCTGTTGGATTCCAGATGATCTGTGTTATGGCTTGGTGGAAAATTTGCATCTTGTTCATGCTCAGAAACTAAGATTAAGGGTGGAGGACTAATTAATCTGACAGAAGAAATTTCAAAGCAGTGGAATGATGAAGCTGTGGCATGCACAATATTTGGAGGCTTTCAACCAGGTTTATGTGAGAATAAAGAGCAAAGAGTCCAGAAAGACGATTTAGAACATTGTGAATTTGGACAGAAAAGAAGCTCTGGTAAAGCTGTGAGCTTCAATCATAGAGCAGAGATCTGGATTGCTGAGAAGGAACAGAAGAACACAAATGATGTCCTGAAGCCATCACAAGAAACAGCAAGTCACTACCCTTTGCAGCCTCAAAACTGCAAAAGTGAAAGGCTTTGCTTTGAGAAGAAAGCTGTAGAGCACCACATTCCAAAATTGTGGCAGCCACACTTGGCTCCAGAATGGATTCAGAGTGCTGAATTGGATTCAAAATGCTCAACAATCAATCCTACAGCTAAGAGAGAGGGAATCCTGGCTACTTCTCCAGACTGCAGCAGAGCTTAGCATTATCTGCATGGCACTGGCTTTAGACATGTGCAGAATGCAAGGTAGGGTTATGTGATTAAAAGGTTTCCACCCAATTTCAGAAGGCCTGGAAAGTCTGGCAGTGTGCCCCTGAAAGGGCAGTGCATAAAGCTGTGAGAAACCAAAGGCTCAGTGGAGACCCAGAAGTTTGAAAAGCCAGAAATGTGGATCATCTAAGGAAAGCTCCAATGAGAGAGCAAAGCAGGCCTAAGAGAGAAGCTGTGGGAGCTGTAACCAGCAGAAGTGCTGTGGGGGTGGAGCCACACTAGCCCTTGGGAGCTCACAGTTTGCCGCGGATTGCTTCAGATGCCGGGCATGGAACCACAGGACTTAATGTTTACCCTTCTGGATTTTGGACTTGCTTTTGTCCCAGTCCTTTGTATACTTTTGGAATGAAAATGCTTATTTTTGTGTGACTGAACATTGGATATGTCTAACCTTTTATCTGTACAGGGGCTTGTAACTAAGAGTTTGCCTGACATCTTAGAGGAGACTTGGGACTTGGACTTTTCAGCACTTTTTAACAGTCAACTGAGACTGTTAGGTCTTAGGCAACTCTTGCAGATGGACTAAATACCTTTTGCATAAAGAGATATGCATGAGTCTCTGGGGAGGGAGGGGCAGAGTGTTATGGTTCTAATGTAATATAATGTTGGTACAATTAATGTTAGGGTTTTTTGGGTTTGTCTTATTGAGACAGGGTCTCACTATGCAGTTCAGGCTGGCCTTAAGCTTACTTTGTAGCTCAGGCTGGTCTCGAACTCACAATAATTCTCCTGCCTCAGCCTCCCGAGTGCTGGGATTACAGGTATGCACCACCATTCCCGGCTTTTTTAACGTTGGTTCTTAAGGATTGTTCAACCTGAGTTATAATTTTCAAGTTGTGAAATGATACAAATTAGCATGTCTTTATATCTGGACATCAGTTTTTAAAAATATGGTTGACAAGGGGTGGGTTGTAATGTTTGATACATCATGTCAGCTTGAGAAGCTCAGAAGTTTGACTAAGCAACTCAGCAAGGAGCCAGGGTTCTTACTTTGTAAACATCCCTCATCCTGCACAAGGTGGGAGGGCATGGAGACTGAGAGTGCTACACCCACCTAGCAAAGTGGGCTAGCCTGCTTACAATTTTTTTTTTTTTTTTTTTTTTTTTTTTGTCTTTTTGAGACAGGGTTTCACTATGTGGTTCAGGCTGGCCTTAAGCTCACTTTGTAGCTCAGGCTGGTCTCGAACTCACAACAATCCTCCTGCCTCAGCCTCCCGAGTGCTGAGATTACAGGCATGCGCCACCATGCCCAGCTTGCCTGCTTACAATTTAAGGGAAGAAAAGAGGCTTGGTTCTCCCCTACCCTTTTTTTTTTTTTTTTTTTTTTTTTTTTTTTTTTTTTTCTTTTTTTCTTTTTGTTTTTGCTGTCTTCTTCTACCTTGAAGTGTTGCCCCTGTGCCATGTCATCCTGCCTTGGATCCAGCTGATTATGGACTGAAGCCTCCACAAACTGTGAGCTAAATAAATCTTGCCTTCATTAATTTGGGGGTGTCTGATATTTGTCTCAGCAATGAGAGAAAAGTAACCAAGACACTGATGAGAACGTAAAATAGCACAACTTTAGAAAACAGTGTGGCAGTTTCTCAGAAGGTTAGTGGTACCCCAAGATCCAGCAATTCTAGTGCAAGGTATAACCCTAAGAACTGAAAGCAGATACTTACACACGCCGTCTATAGCAGTGTGATCCACAGTGACCATGGGGTGGCGCCAGCCCAAGGGTCCACCCATGAGTGAGTGGATAACTCAAATGTGATGCCCTCATGTGATGGAACATCAATCATTCAAAGAAACTCTGATGTATGCTACAACATGGATGAATCTTGAAGACATTATGCTAAGTGAACTAAGCCAGTCACAGAAGGACGAATGCTCTATGATTCCACTTCTCTGAGGCATCTAGAATAGTCATATTCACAGAGAGTGACTGCCAGAGGCTGGTGGAAGGGGGTAAGGAAGTTATTGTCAAACTGGTAATGGAGTCTTTAATGGGGATTTAAAAAGTTTTCACTACAGACAGGGCATGGTGGTGCACACCTATAATCCCAGCACTCAGGAGGCCGAGGCAAGAGGATCTCTGCGAGTTCAAGACCCTCCTAGGCTACAAAATGAGCTCAAGGCCAGCATGAACTATATAATAAAACCTTATCTCAAAAAGACAAAAATAAAAGGCAAAAGATTTATATTATTTGAAGCGAAACCAGTCTATAAAAAAAGACAAAAATAAAGAAAGAAATATTAAAAACAATTTGATTTTAGATAGCTGATGATGACATAATATTGTGAATGGATTTTTTATTCATTTTAATGAGAAAAAAAGATAAAATAATGATAGTTTCAGAACAAGTTAATAGGACAGTTACAATAATTAATACATTACATATTGTCTTCATAGTAGTTACTCAGAGGACAAGATGCAGACATGGTATCTTGTCTAAACAATATTAGTCAAAAAAAAAAAAAAAAAGGGTTAAAAATGGGCCAGGGAGATGGTTCAGTGGAATAAGCGCTTCCCTGGCAAGTGCAAGGACCTGAGTTCAATTCCCCGGTTCTGCAAAAAAAAAAAAAAGTGTTAAAGAATATTAGTACAAACCTTTCTTGTCATTGAACTAAGAGAAAGTAGCTGAATATCTTGCATATACATATTTTTTGTAACAAAACGGTCCTTTATTTATAATCCCCCTTTTTTTGTCTTATTTTGTCAGAGATGGGTGTTCCATTGCTGTTAGAGAGGCTGTATTTGGAGACATCTTTTTTTTTTTTTTTTTGTCTTTTTGAGACAGGGTCTCACTATGCAGTTCAGGCTGGCTTTAAGCTCACTTTGTAGCTCAGGCTGGTCTCGAACTCACAACAATCCTCCTGCCTCAGCCTCCCGAGTGCTGGGATTACAAGCATGCGCCACCACGCCCGGCTTTGGAGACATCTTTAAAGAACCTTTTCATACTTGATGCCAATGTGAATGTGCTTAATGTCACTGAATTGTGCTTTTATTGTGGTTAAAACAAGAAATATTCCATATAATTACTTTTTTTTTTGAAACAGGGTTTCACTCTGTGGCTCAGGCTGGCCTTGAACTCATGAGCGTCTTCCCACCACAGCCTCCCCAGTGCTGGGATTACAGGTGTGCGCCACCACGCCCTGTCTCCATGGCCAGCTCAGTGCGCCTAGGGGTGGGGCTGGCACTGTAAGTGGTTCCAGGGATCAAACCCTAGTCCCTGTGCTTGCCTAAGCTGGTGCTTAGTCTGAGCCCTGAAGTTATTATAAGCAAAAGACATCCTTCTTTTCTTTGTTTTTCCTCTCCCCA
The DNA here is from genome assembly GCA_004027165.1 of Ctenomys sociabilis. Lineage (NCBI taxonomy): Eukaryota > Metazoa > Chordata > Mammalia > Rodentia > Ctenomyidae > Ctenomys > Ctenomys sociabilis. The sequence goes on from PVKA01025098.1 coordinate 25,013, forward strand.
CACCCCTTCCTCCTTTTCTTATATGCAGTGGTAAAACGGAATATTTTAAATGTACAGACACTTCGATTTACAGCTCTGCTCTTACTATGCACACATGGCTTCTGGCTAGAATCCAGTTTTGGGGGTGTGGGGGAGGGGTGGGGCTTTGTTTTCTTTTCTTTGAGACAAGTTCTCACTATGCCATTCAGGCGGGCCTTGAACTCCCTGTGATCCTCCTGCATCAACCACCCAAATACTAGGATTACAGATGTGCTCCACCATGCATTATTTGATTTCTTGATGGTAGCCACTTTTTCTAGGGTAAGATGAAACCTCAGTGTTGTTTTAACTTGCACTTCTGTAATAGCCAGGGCAGTTGACCATTCTTCCATATGCTTACTGGGCTTTTGTACTTCTGAGAAGTGTGTATTCATTTCAGTTGCCCATTTTTTATTGTTTCTTTCATTTTGGGGGATCTAATTTCAGTGTAGTATTTTTTTTTAATTGCCAATATCATAAATTATCATAGACTGCATTGTTTAAACATTAAACAACACATACTTTATTCCTCACAGTTCCAGAGGATAGAAGTGCAGTGAAGTTTCACCCTGCTAAAATCAGGGCTGGAGGCCGGGCATGGTGGCACAGGCCTGTAATCCCAGCACTTGGGAGGCAGAGGCAGGAGGATTGTTGTGAGTTCGAGACCAGCCTGAGCTACAAAGTGAGCTTAAGGCCAGCCTGAGCTGCATAGTGAGACCCTGTCTCAAAAAAGACAAAAAAAAAAAAAAAAAAGTTACATCAACAACCTCCAGCGGCAGCTGGACTCACTGGGTCAGGGAAATTGAAGCTGGAGGTGGAGCTTGGCAACATGCAGGAGCTGGTGGAGGACTTCCAGAATAAGTATGAAGATGAGATCAACAAGCATACAGAGATGGAGAGTGAATCTGTCCTTAGCAAGAAGGATGTGGATTCTGCCGGGTGTGGTGGCGCATGCCTGTAATCCCAGCACTCGGGAGGCTGAGGCAGGAGGATTGTTGTGAGTTCGAGACCAGCCTGAGCTACAAAGTGAGTTTAAGGCCAGCCTGAACTGCATAGTGAGACCCTGTCTCAAAAAAAAGAAAAAAAAATAAGGATGTGGATGAAGTTTACATGAAGAAGATGGAGCTCAAGTCACACCTAGTAGGGCTGACTGACGAGATCAACTTCCTCATGCAACTATATGAAGGGGAGACACGTGAGCTGCAATCTCAGATCTTGGACACATCTGTGCTGCTATCCATGGACAACACCGCTCCCTGGACCTGAACGGCATCATTGCCGAGCTCAAGGCCCAGTACAGGGAGATCGCCAACCGCAGCCAGGCTGAGACCGAGAGCATGTACCAGATTAAGTATGAAGAGTTGCAGACTCTGGCTGGGAAGCATGGGATGACCTCCACTGCATGAAGTCCAAGACCTCTGAGATGATCCGTAGCATCAGCTGCCTGCAGGCAGAGGTTGAGGCCCTCAAAGGCCAGAGAGCATCCCTGGAGGCTGCCATCACTGATGCCAAGCAGCGTGGGGAGATGGTCGTTAAGGATGCCAATGACAAGCTGGCCCAGCTGGAGGCTGCCCTGCAGAAATCCAAGCAGGACATGGCCCCGCAGCTGCGTGAGTACCAGGAGCTCATGAACGTCAAGCTGGCCCTGGGCATCAAGATCGCCACCCACCGCAAGCTGCTGGAGGGCGAGGAGAGCAGGGTGGAGGCTGGGATGCAGAACTTGAGCATCCACACAAAGACCACCAGGGGCTACTCAGGAGTGGTGAGCTCACCCTAAGGGGGCCTCACAAGCTCTGGCTATGGGAGCCTCCAAAGCCCGGGCTTCACCTGCTCCAAGTCTGCTGTGGTTGTGAAGAAGATGGAGACCCGCAATGGGAAGCTGGCGTCTGGGACGTCTGATGTCCTGCCCAAGTGAATGGGCCACAGCAGCCTCTCCCACCCATACCTCTCCCACAGCTTCCCCAGACCCCATGGGGAGACAGCTGTACAAGAGAGCATCGAGAGCAAGAGACCCACCTGGGGTTCAGCTTAGGCCTCAGCTCACCTCTTGGGAGACAGTACTGCCTGGGTACCCCTCTTGCCCATGCCCTCCACTAAAAACCAATTCAATTTTTTTTTCCAAATAAAGCCTTGTTTTGCCACCTGAAAAAACACCAAAAGTACTTTGTGTTCCATCTATTTGTTCCTCCTCCTCCTCCTGAGAATCTTGACAACCACTGAACTTCTTGCTGTCTCTGTAGTTTTTCCTTTATCCAGAATGCCTGAGCGTAAGTGTTACACAGCCTATATATATAGCCTTGTCAGATCGACTTCTGTTGCTTGACATGCATGGTAAGTTTCATCCATGTCTTTTTGGGGTATGACAACTTGTTCTTTGGGGCACTCAGTAATATTCCAGTGCTTGGATGTGTCATGGACTTTTTCCTAATCAGTAACTGCCTATTAATCTTGTTTTAGGACAGAACCTTGAGACTATGGAATATTGAAGAAATTGACCAAATCCCTTTGGTAATCAAGTACAAGAAGACAATGGGCTTAAAGGTGAAACAGGTTGGTACTGGGTCAAATAAAGCCCACTGAAGACTTTCATTAGTCTGTTACAAATGCATTTAGTTGTCCAGTACATGTTTGTTCAGAGAATAAATGCATAGGAGTAAAATTCTTGCCAGGTAGGGGCTTAAATTCTAAGAGACAGACAAGGTGTATAGCTGCAAGGAAGATGTGCAGTAAGCTACAGAGTGACCATAATTTGAGGGAAATGGCTCAGGAAGAAAGAATGAGCGTGGCAGGCTTGCAGTATATTAAAGGGCAGCCAGGACAGGTCCCACTGAGAAAGTGGCCATACACAGCCTGGAAAGTGATAGGGGTGAACCAGGGTGATGTTCTGGGAATTAACTCCCCTGTGTGGGCTCGGCCCTCTCCTGAGGCATGGAGCCTGCCTGGCCAGGTTAGGGTGGAGAAATGTGGAGGTGTGGAGGAGAGGAGGCAGCACTGCGTATCCAGGGCAGAAATGGCATGATGCGCAGCTGGACACCCCGTGAGCTCCCGTGCTCCAGCTGCAGACCCCAGCTGGGCCCCTGTACCCTATTCCATGCAGGAGGCTCAGGAACTCACACTCCTCCAAGGCAAGTGGAAGCAGGTGAAATGGGTGTCTGTGGGCTGTGGGCAGAGGCAGGCCAGGCCCATGAGGATGCCGACACCCGCATTAGCCAAGTAGGAACCCGGGCTTGTTTTGTCCAGCCTACTTGCTTCTCATGGTTTTGTAAAAGCCAGGCGTCCCCAGCCTGTCTAGGTATCACCGGGTCCCCTGGGCTCCACAGTTCTGCTCTGCACAGAACAGCAGACAAGGCTGGGCACTTCCCCATCTTCCTCACCACCAAGACCCTGCCCTCGGGCCCCGCCCTCCATGTTTGCTTAGCTTTGGAGGGGGGAAGAGGGAGCAGAAGCCTGTCCTCACCCAGTGGCATGCGGTGGCCACTCTGGGATCAGAGCCTCCAGAGCAGGAGCCTTGCCATGGCCCAGCCAGGGTAGCTGGGCGGAGCTGGGGCGGGCAGAGAACTTCACCTCCATCCTTTGGTCTCCTCTGACGGCATCTCCTGCTTCTGTTTTATGATATTCCGTGGCAGTGTGAAGGATGTGACAGGTCTTTCTCCACCTTGGAAAGTGACAGTTCCTCTGAAATATTCACCAAGTGTGTGTTCTGCCGGAGAGAGGCACAGGACTTGGCCCTGCAGACCTCACCGTCCTCAGAGAAAGAGACCCACAACTGACAGCTGCTGGGCCCTTGGAGTGACCTGAGCCTCGGCCACCTGTCATGCAAGTTGTGGGGCTCTGCCGGGACCCTTCCCTGGGGCCCCTCAGCGGCTGAGTGGCCACTCAGATCTGGGCAGGGCCATCCCTGGGCCCAGCTTCCAGCACCAGCCACCACCTCAGTGCCACAGCATTCTTGGGGTGAACAGTGGGTTTTCAAGCAGAATAAATCTAGATTCCTCTGGAAAACTCATGTGCGTGTAACTGGGCCTCCTGTCCTGGGGCTTGTTCTGTCTCATTTTTGGAGCACAGCATGGGCTCCCATCTGGAGTGCACAGCTGTGCCCTAAGGTAGGCCCCGGGGGTGGCACCAGAGCTTCCTGAGGACAGATTTGCTGAATGATGAGGAAGTCACACGAGGCGCCTCTGTGGAGGACGCCAATGCCCTGTGGCTGCAGTGCTTCAGATCCGGTTTGTCCCCTAACACTTCTTGTGCTGGAAGCGTGGTCCTCACTGCAATGCTACTGAGAGGTGGGGGAACCTCTGTAAGGTGAAGATGGCAGGTGATTAAGTCATGGGGGCACTGCCTTGGCAAGATATTGATGCTCACCCATTAATGGGCAGTGGATTAGGTATATCAGGAGACTGGGCTAGTTACAAGAGCAGATTATAACCAAGGTGGGTCAGCCACATGCTTGGTCTCCCCTGTGTGTGCTGCTCGCTGTCCTACACATGCTCCTGCCATATGATGCCCCCTGCCATGAGGCACTCACAGACAGGGCCACGTACGTAGTCTTGAACTTTGTTACTTCCAGGTCCATAACCTTAATAACTTTTCCTTTGGGAAGTACCCAGTCTTTGGCATTGTGTCACAGCAACAGGAAACCCACTACAATGTAGGTTAATGTTCCCAGGCAGCCTCCTGCCCAGCACAGAGGAAGCACAGATGGAGGTCCAGATAGGCCCAGAGTGGTGCTGGCACTTTCAGCACAGGATATTTCACGCTCTCTACCCAGACTTTTCAGTGTCCAGAACACCATCACACAGGGACAGCCCTCTTCCTGCCTCCACTGTACAACATAAATCAGTCCAGAAGGAGTGACATTTCCAGTTAGCAAACATAAAGGGGTCCCAAGAGGGCCACTCATGCAGCTCCCAAGAGCTCAACCACGTGCTCCTTGGCCCATTATAAAAACTTACTTTTCAGGACTGATTCATAGGATGTGGATTGTCTGCGATCGATCGCACATGCCTGTAAGCACCCCAGTCTGGAATCATTATTTGAGCAGGTCCTATGCTGGGTGCCATCCTGTTGGCCACAGCGTGGGTGACTACTCAGATTCTAGTTGACTGCTTGGTATTTATTGACCAATTCGCAAAACACGATGTGTGAAGTGGCCGAAACTCCACTGCGGCCTCTGTCCTCCAGTTGGTTTTGAGGACTTCCCATGCAGGCGCACAGAGCTGTGCTTTAGGAGGGCTCTGCAGGGGCTGCACTGCACAGGAGGACACTGCCCCAGCTGATGGCTGCTGTTACAAATAATTCTGGGGCGAACCTCCCTGTGCTTAGATTTTTTCATTCTGTTTATTAGTACATGTGTAGTATAGTCACAATGCTTACTTTCCTTGCGGAGAATTGATACATGTCCATAATGCATCTTAATTTCCTTCTTCACCTTTTTCTTCTGCCCTCTCCTCTCAGTCTCTGCAGAGACTTAGTATTTCTCCAGAGGAATCTCCCACTGGAACAAAGTTGGGGGCTGTCCAGAGGCCTTCTGGAAAACTGTTGGGGCTTGGTTGGTGGGCCCCAGGGAAGAAACCCCAGGGGGCAAGGGGGAGGCCTTGGGGAATCTCTCCCTACGGAAATAGGCGCTCCTTTATAGGCTTAACTTGGAGGGGAGAGATGGTAAAGTACCCCCAACACTCCAAGCCCCCGGACTGGGCCCCAGTCCTGGGCAGCTGCTGCTCTGCCTGGGCCTAGTCAAGGTCTGGAACGAAAAGAGGATTCCAGGGGCGCTTGCAAACTCTGGACTGGAGTGCACAGGGATGAGGAGAAGATGGGCAAGTGGGAATTGGCGCTCTGCTTCCAGGAATCCAGCAGGTCCCAGCGGAGTAGGTCCCAGAGGAGCAGAGCCGCGAGTGTAGGCTGGGGTTCCACTGCCTGAGAAGCGCCACTCTTACGTACTCTGAGGAGTGCCAAGGCCAGGCCTGGGGCATGCGGTTGAGGAGCCCCTAGTGAGCAGCACGCATAGCAGAGGGATGGTGGCTAGCACTCTGTGGCTTTGGACTTAAACGGGATTCTTCCCATTCGCACTGAGTCCACTGTTGTGGGTTTGTGAAGAAAGCTTCTCCTTGCGCTTGGGAACAGTTCTGGTGAGTGTCAGCCCTGGGCTGGCCACAGAATGTTCCCAAGCTTCTCTGTGTAGACCGGAGCCACCAGGACCACGACCGTCTGAGCTTGAACTCATTCCCCATTCTTGTCCGGGCGCTTCCGACCAGGAGCCCAGAGTGTGCAGCGCGACCTTAGTCAGCACTCCTCTGGAACAAGGGTCCTCAATGCGGAATTTCCCAGATGCCACAAGGCTGTCCTCCCCGGGGTCACCCACCCACCCCGTTGTACAGAGGCTCCTGATAGCCTGGCCGCCTCCCAGAGCCCACACTTATTACTGTAACCAAGGTGAATTTTGGAGAGAGAAACATTGAAACCAGAAAAGATCATTCTGAAGAAAGTTCTGAAGCAAGGTTGGGTGAGGGGCAAGGCTGGAGGAAGACGAAGACAAGGCCCAGGGGCCGCTCCGTCACCGGTGGGGGTTGGTGGGGGGCCCAGCGCTGGAGCAAACCTGCGGAAGAGGCCGGAGGAGGTCGGCGGGCTGGCGATCCCGGGATGGAATCAGGGAGTCTGATTGGATGTGGGATGGCTGGGAGTGTTAGGAAAGGGACCGGAACTGCCGCTGGGGGAGGGGGCCGAGAGAGGGAGTCAAGAAGTCAGTTTCACTGGAAGAGGCTCTGTAGGCTCTAGGAGACAGCGCCAAGGGGTGGAGGACGGGCAGGCACAGCGGCCAGCCAGACGTAGCCCAGGAGGGAGGAGACACCCACCGCGGGTTCCCGAGGCTGTGGGCTGTGCTGAGAGAAGACACACCCACCCACCCCTGTCTTGCATTTCTGCTTGCCTTTTGAGCAGGGCGCTGACTGCCCCTGTGCTGAACTACTGTTGCACGAAGGTGGCTCTGTTCCCAAGTAGCTTGGGACCACAGCAATTGTGCCTCCTTTCGGAGCAAATAAATGTCTGGGCTGCTTACTGTTTAGTGCATGAGGACAGCCTAGCCCGTAGGCAGACTCACTGCCCAGTAGGAAAGCTGGGTTCCCTATACTGAGAACTCCTTTGCGGAAAAAGCAATCCCCTCACGCAGCATCTGGACGTGTGGTTTTGCCAGAAGTCTTCTGGAGGGGCTTGGTGATGGTTCTGGGGAAAACAATTATCTTACAAGTTTAAAGGGGAGACTTCCAGTAATAAAAAGTGCATAGAAATAAATGATAGGTCATAACACTGGTTTTTGTTCTTCGTCTTCCTTACAGCCTACAATGCAAGTGTGACATTTGGTGATGTAGCAACCATTTTGTGACCATGAAGTAGCAAACATAAAAATGAAAACCGGAGATGGCTCAGTAGAACATGCACTTACCCGGCAAGCACAAGGGCCTGAGTTCAACCCCCAGTTCCGCCAAAAAAAAAATAAATAAATAATGAAAACCAACATTCTAAAGAAAGCGGAATGGTAAGTAGAAAAGGCTCAGGGGCCGGGGAGGTGGCTCAGTGGAATAAGTGCTTCCCTGGCAAGCGCAAGGGCCTGAGTTCAATCCCTGGTTCCGCAAAAAAAAAAGAAAAGGCTCAGTACCATCCTTAGCTACCGCACAAACTCTGAGCTACATTTTCTTTTTCTTTTTTGGATGCAATTTTTTAGTTTTTTAAAAGTTTTTTATTACTTTTCGGCCGGAACCACCATCATCCAGTAATTTGCCAAAATGACTAACACAAAGGGCAAGAGGAGGAGAACCCGGTATATGTTTTCCAGGCCTTTTAGAAAACATAGGGTTGTTCTTTTGGCCACTTGCATGCAAATCTACAAAAAGGGTGATATTGTAGACATCAAGGGAATGGGTACTGTGCAAAAAGGAATGCCTCACAAATGTTACCATGGAGAAACTGGAAGTGTCTACAACATTACCCAGCATGCTGCTGGCATTGTTGTAAACAAGCAAGTTAAGGGCAAGATACTTGCCAAGAGGATTAATGTGCATATTGAGCATATTAAACATTCAAAAAGTTGTGATAGCTTCCTGAAATGTGTCAAGGAAAATGATTAGATAAAGAAGGAAGCCAAAGCCGGGCGTGGTGGCGCATGCCTGTAATCCCAGCACTCGGGAGGCTGAGACAGGAGGATTGTTGTGAGTTCGAGACCAGCCTGAGCTACAAAGTGAGCTCGAGGCCAGCCTGAACTGCATAGTGAGACCCTGTCTCAAAAAGACAAAAAAAAAAAAAAAAAAAAAAAAAAAAAAAAAAAA
>PVKA01025099.1:0-28080 GCA_004027165.1 Ctenomys sociabilis
TATACGACTTTTACTCAATCAAAACTAGATGTAAAGAGAGACCTTCATTAATGCCAAATTATATAATAATATACAAATCCACAAATTATATAATAATATACAAATCCACAAGAGGCTGAATATAAGACCATATCACAAAATATAGTTTATAATTGTTATAATAATAACTGTGAAAATGTTATATGGTACTATTTATTATTTTGTTTATTGTTCAGTCAAGATATATAAAGAAACATTCTTTCTTACCTGATTACCTCTAGCATTTGATTCAAACAATATAAGATTAAAGCCATAAAAAAACAAGATTAAAGCCATAAAAAAGGAGACATGTTGAATGTTAATCTACATCAAAATTTTGTAGTACTTTAAATTATAGCAAAGGATATTTTATCTTTGTTAATTTAATGTACAATAAAACTTCATTTCATTTATCCATTTTCTAGGAGCACTGAAGATCATAGTTATTTTGTGTTCTATATAACAAGATAAATAATTCTTAACAAAAGTTTGTACTAAACGGAAAAATAAGACCAGGAAAAAAATATCTCAACTTACTAGTTATTTCCATCTTAACAAAGTATAGGTAAAATAAAAATAAATACCCTTTTTACGAAGCAGAACACTGGCATGTTTCCGTCCATTTCGGTTTTCTACATGACAGGTATAATTAGCCAGGTCAGCCTCCACCACTGAATCAAAGATGAGTGTCAGTTCAACTTCTTTTTCTCCAAGGTGCTCTTTGAGAAGCCTAAAATAAAAACAGTATTCTTGCCTAAATTTGGTTGTTCCCTTGAGTAAAGAGTAGCCATTTGAAGTCTACACATGGTCCTGGCAAGTGCAAGGTCTTGAGTTCAATCCCTGGTACCAGACACACACACACAAAATGAAGTGTACACATGGTTATAGAGCTCTGATCTCAGGTTTCTAGATGGTATAAAACATGATGGATTTTTGAATGATATGTGCTCACGGGGCCTCTAACAAGAATGCACAGAAATTAACACTTGACCTGAAGAACAAATGGAAGATTCCACCCAGCACCAAAATACTAACATTTCATAAGGCTTTGGAAAATGGGTCCAACATGATTTGTGTGACAAAACTGAGGAAATGCTGGGTTCTACAAGTTTGCAAAAACTAATTTTAATTTTGTTCCACAGCATGCAACCATGATTAATAACATGTAGGAGCATAGGCTTTGTGTTAGAAGTTAGAAATTTTCACATTAGTGAGGTAGAAGTGTAGTGAAGAGGGTCTTACAGTATGATTGCTGTATGAAAAGTGAACAAAAGATTACTTACAGCCTTTTACTCCCAAATATCAGTGACAAACTTATTGTCCAGTGCAGTAAATGTCCTGCTCTTCACTCCTCTAGTGATGCTCACTGTACTCTCAGAGCCTGATTTCTCCTTACTCTGATCTACATTTGTCTTTCTTTTCCCCCTATCATAGAACCCTGCCTTCTGTCACATTTTCTCCATTATTGTTTTTTGCTTTCTCAAGTGAAGTTCTAAAGACCTTGAAAGGCTGGGAACAGGTGTTCTTTTCAGAGGAGTTGAGTTGCCAGGACTTTCTTTTCCCTGGAGTGGGGGACCTCCTGTTTCTTTGAAGAGTTATCTTTTCCTTTTAAAGAAAAACAGTTATCTTTTCACAAGTGATTAGTTACCTCCGGAGTGAGGTAAAAGTGGGCACTCTGCTGATTTTTCTGTAACCTCTTGCCTTTGCTAAAGTAAGGGTAAATTAATAGTCAAGTGATAGTAAATCTTATAGTTAAGCTCAAGACCGGGTCCTTAAACACATAGATAGTATTTTATATGATAAACTGGGGAAGCAGAAATAACTCTTGTTTAGATAATGAGTATAAATTCAGAGTGGATTAACTGACATTGAGCATAAAATTAGAAAAGACAATTGTGCACTAGGAAAAAAATGGATTCTAAGTACACAGTTCATACTTACAAATGGAGGCTGTGTCCTTACCTAGTAACTTTTTGTTTCCTTAATTTAACTCATCTTTAAATTGGGAAAGACAAGTACAATTCAAATTTGCATCATAAATTTCAGAGTGAAATGGGTTAAAAAGATTTGACCATTAAATACCACTATGAAAAGGGATCTTATTAAATATAAACATTTCATTGTCTGTAGCTAGAGTATGTAAATTTTGAATTCTCAGAAATATTTGTATTTTATGACTGATATCTAAGTTTAGCTTGGCTTAATGCTTTCTGGCTCCTCCAGAGAAGGAAGCACTTAAATTTGGGTTGGTAGTAGAGTATCTAGCATCTGAAAATCTCCTGTACTAAAATCTAATGAAAAAAATATATGCCAAATTGATATTATTTAATATTTAACCCTATTTATGCTCCCTTGCAATATTATATATACTTGAGAAATAATTATCTTTATCTTTTTTTTCTTTTTATTTTTTTGATTGTTTGAGACAGAGTTTTGCTGTGAAATTCATGGCAACTGTAAACTCACTGTTGTAGACTCTCAGCAATCTTCTTGTGTATGTCTCCTAAATTCTGGGATTACCACATGTGCCTCCATGCCTGGCAGAACTAATCATCTTTTGTAGATGAAATGTCTTTGGCTCAAAAATTCATCCCCTGTCCTTTAACTGTTTATACTATTGGTGAACGAAATAAGTATAGAAATTCTCTTACCTAAATTTTTGAACCATATCTTATTGTTAGTCTATTAACACATTCTGACGGAAGCTAAGTTTTATCTTTTGTCTCTTCTTTCCAAACACATGCCTAACTAAGAAACCATTTGCAATATATTGCCTTCCTAATTTACATTAACTTTTGCTTCCTCCATTTTTTTCTACCACTGCTAAATTCTACCACATTCAACTCTTTTAGTTTGTGCAACCTGCTTGCTGTGAAAGAATTTCCTGTAGTTACAGAAGTTGTTTAGGTACCAAAATTCATTCTGATATAAAGCTTTACGTGGAAAGCAGCAGCAGGCTCTGCAAGGCACAGGGCAGAAATCTGATCCTATTCCTCCCAACCAAATCTTTCCCTTTGCATTTCTAAGGTAGTTTCCAAAAACCAGCTTTTCAAGACTACAGATAGAGTTTGGAGTATGAATTTGAAAAACGAGCCTGGGTTCATTTATTAATATGTATAATGTGGCTAAATTATCAGATCTTAATAAGTTCTAGATGACCTGATTATTTTCCAATTCAGACATAGGCTATATTTTTGTACAAATCATGCTGAATAACTGCAATTTCTTACAAATACTAGTTTGCAATGATCTATTAATTTTTTTTTTTGTTGGTTTCTAATGAGTGCCTAGCTCTGGGTTAAATATATGACCTATGCAGTTTGTATTTCTAATGTAAACATTAAGATAACTAGCTCATTTTCCCATTCAGATTCAAGTTTAAATAAGAAGACAAAACTTTCACAGTTGAAAAACTTATAGAATATATTAAACAAAGCAGTGTAGTACTGTCATGTTTACAATAGAATTTCATAAAAAGAAGGGACTATCTCAACTTAAAAAGGCTTGAGAAACTGAATAAAGAAAAAGAAAACAGCATTTTACATAAGTGAAGAGATTCACAATCATAGTATACTGGCACCAGAATCTGAGAAGCTCGAATCAGTAGGAATATGTAAACTGTAATTGAATGAAATGTATGAGACTACTATATGGAACCTCAACAATATTTGAAAATTATGTGTTTTATGTCTCAATTAAAATAAATTTTAAAATATAATTAAGGAAATTTTGGAGCCTATTATGAATGATCTTCAGACAAAAACTTCATGGGCCATAACTCATGGGGAAGCCATGCTTTTTTGGGTTTTATCTATAGCTGTACTATCAATTCTAAGGGTGTAGTACAGATAAAGATCCCCTTCTGCTTCTGGCAGGTAAAAGGTTAAAAGTAATTCTTTTGAATGAGACCAGGACACTCTGGTCTTCTGTCAAAACTTTCCTTCAAAGGGAAGCCAGCTTATCAGTGTATAAACTGCTTTGGTTTTACAAAACCCTAATCTACCTTGCAGAACAGAAATACCCAACTCCAGAACACTCTAGACTTCTTCTCTTATCTGAAAAGAGGTAAAACTGAGAAACATATACTAAGATAACAGTTCAGGGGGATGGGCTCCTAAAAGACTCAAACCTAATGGAATTTATGGAATGAATTATGGAATGAATGCTGTTATATCACTTGGGCTCTGGTATGGTAGCAAGGGATTACAGCTGGAAAAAAAAATAACGTTAAGTCCAGATCCTATTTACAAAAACAACAATGAAACCAGTGGTAACAAACGCTAGGAAAATTTAGCTTCTGGTACCTATAGATATAATACTGTAAACAAAAATGCCACACTAAGTTGTATTTACCATTTTTTAACCAATATACTATGTCAAAATTTCAATAAAAAGTAAGAATGTATGTTTAACAGCAACAAACTGAATAAGAAGAAAATTCCCTGCACTTTGAAGCAATAAAGCAAGTGTCAATGCCAGATTCAGATATGGCAGACTTTAAAACCATCATACTGAAAATTAACGTGCAATGGAAAGAGTGGATAGTGTGCATTAACAGATAAGTATGTGAACAGAGATATGGAAATTCTATGAAAATATCAAAAGAAAAAATTAGAAATTAACACACAGAAATGATAAAATGATAAAAATTAGAAATTAACACAGAAATACAGAAATGATAAAATGCATTTGATATACTTTTCACTAGACTGGAAGCAGCAAAATAAACAATTTATGAGCTCAATTGAATTAAAATAGAAACCACCTAAACTGAAATGCAAAGAGAAAAGGAATTAAAAACAATATGATATGCAATACAAAGATAAATTTTTAAAAACAGTAGAATATATGTAATGAAAATAGCAGAGAGAAGACTAAAAGGAAACCTAAAACATTTAAAGTAATAATGCCTTACAATTTTCCATATGTTATAACAAATACAAACTCCTAGATATCAAACACATGCAGGAGAATAAACACCAAAAACTTTCATTAGGCATATCATAATTTAACTGCAGAAGATCAAAGAAGTAAAATGAAAAACCACCTTATGTGTAAAAGAACAAGCGTGATGTTCACAATAGACTTCATTTTAGAAAACAAGGAGAGAACGGAGTAAAATACTTAATGTACTGAAAAAAGAAAGTAACACTGACATGGGATGCTGTATGTAGCTAAATTATCCTTCCAAAATGAAAGTAAAATTTAAAAAAAAATCAGGCAAATAAAAATTCAGGGTTATGTCAAGTGTAGAATATGAAGATCTTGGAGAATTTAAGTGAAAAAAAATGTGTGTGTCGGAAATTTAGACCTACACAACAAAAAGGAACATGTTCGGGAAAATTAAATGAAGATAAAATATCATTGTTCCTTCCTAATTGATGTAAGACGAAATAGTTTTAAATAACATTCATACTTATATAGACACAATTAAGGACAACAGTGATACCAGGAACATAATGGAGGAATAGAGAAGCCTTTATTATAAAATATAAACATTGCCACCAGAGTGTGGTTGCTATGGTTTATACTGATTGATTTCCTAACTCTGGTTCATTCACATTTTTGGAAGTTGGTTGGATTACAGGGACACTATAGTTGACTTGCTTTTAGAAATGGGGCATAGGGGGACGGGGAGATGGCTCAGTGGAATAGGTGCTTCCCTGGAAAACACAAGTGCCTAAGTTCAATCCTCAGTTCCGCCATAAAAAAATAAATGGGGCATGGTTAGTGGCAGGTCATGAAGGGCAAGATTTGGAAAGATTTGTCTTTCTTGTGGGTTCCTTCTGTCTCTGTCTGCTCCTTGACTTCCATGAATTGAGCAGTCTTACTTTACTAGACACTTTCACAGTGCCCTTCCTGTCTTATAGCCTGCTGACTATGGTTGGACTAATATTTCTAAAACTGTGAGGCAACATAAGTATTTCTTCCTTTAAATTGTAGATTCTGGGTATCTGTCCAGTGATTAATGATGTGACTAAGACAGATTTAATACCAGGAATAGAGCTTAGCACTGTGACTATATCTGACAAGGTGCTCTAAAATCACTTGTAACTGGCTTGTGGAAGAATTTTGGAAAGGTTTGGGAAAGTCATTAGAAAATCCCTAGACTCCTTTAATCCAAACTTGATGGGAGATTCTGGTTCGAGTTCAGGAGACCAAAATGCTTCTAGAAATATAGACAGTAAAGACCAGGTACAAGAAGTGCCATTTGAGTTAAAGGATTCTATTTGCAGTTGAGGAATCCATATCCATTAGGCTCTGGCAGAAAATCTGTCTATATTTTGCCCAGATTCTGCCAGAACCTCCCACTATGTCCTTCCTGCCTTGGATCCTGCTGAAAATAGAAAGAAGCCTCCAAAATTGTGTGCCAAAATAAAATACTCCTCTTTTACTCATAGTTCAGATTTTGTCCCATTGACAAGGACTATGTGGCTGGCCAAATAGCACAGTGGATTAAAGCACCTGCAAGCAGGCACAGGGGCTGGGGGTTTGATCCCTGGGCCTGCTGTGCCGGCCCTGCCCCTGGGCACACTGAGAAGGCAATTGAGATGGGGTGTGGTGGCGCATGCCTGTAACCTCAGGCCTTGGGAGGCTGTAAACAGGCAGATCACTACCAGTGCAATCTAGTAGTGAGACTCTGAATACCCTGTAGACCCTTCCTTAAAATACAAAAAAAAGAGAGAAAAACAAATAATGTAAAATGCTCAATTAAAACCAAAAAAAGGCATAAAAACTACTCATGAATCAAACAGAATGAAAATATATAACTGGTACAGGGTAGATATTTAGCTAACTATATAAATAATCAATATAAATATGAAAGAACCAATTACTAGTTGAGAGACAGAAACAAACTGGTATTAAAGAATCAGGCACGACTTCTGTCTCTAAGAAACCCACTTTAAATATAAAGACAAAGACAGTTCAAAAGCAAAAACTATACAATGATATAAAATGTTAAAATAATTTTTCAAAAGCTACAGAAGGCATACATTAATTTCCAACAAATTGGACCTCAGAAAAATCATAAAGACAGACATTTCATTACAAAAAGGTAATTTTTAAAAGAATACGTAAATCCCCAGTACCACAAAAATAAAAAATAAATGAATACATAAAATCCTTGAATATATATGCATTTTTCATAACATCAAAGCACACAAGACATAAAAAATAATGGCACTACAAAGACAGACAGAGGAAATCAGTACTATATTTGCAGAAGTCAACAATCCTCTGTCAGTAACTGGAAGATTCAATTAGGCAAAAGAAAATCACGTAATTGGTTTGAACTGACTAGTAATAACAATAAAAAGACCTAATATCATTTTTGTAATATTTAATTTAACAACAGAAAAATACACACATATCTAGGTCATGTGAACCATTCACTAAAATAGAATATAATGTAATCCATATAACATGTCTTAGGAAATACAAGATAGAAACAATGCAAAGTATGTTTTAGACCATAATAAAATTGAACTAATAGACAAAAACCAAAAGGTAGAAATGAATTCCAAACTGCTTGAACATTGTCAACATACTTAAAATATAAGTCAATAAAACATTTGGAGAAAAATTTATTCATAATTTAAAATAAATTAAACTGAATATATAAATTTAAAATTTTAGACCCAACAAAAGCTATGCTTAGAAAAGAATTTGAGCTCATTTACATATATAAAAAGAAGAAAAACTTAAACTACATTGTTATGGTTAGTATCTAGATGTTCCCTCAAATTCTCATGCAGTCATGAGGGAAGGGGAAGCTTTTCAGTGGTGGCTGAATTTATAGTTTGTGATTGATACATGGTCCAGTGTTGGGAATAAGGATGAGAGTGTGACATCTGCCCTAGGGCAAATAGTTTTCATACAATATAAGGGGCAGAATGAGGGTTGATTCATTCTTTCTTTCTGTCTCTCTGTCTGTGTCTCTGTCTCTCTCTCTCTGCCTGACTCTGTCTCTCTGTCTGTCTCTGTCTCTTTCTCACTCCCTCTCTCACTTTCTCGCTCTCTCTCCATCATTGTTTTGCTAGGTTTTCCACCATGAATTGCTTTCCTCTGCCTAGCCACTCAGCCTTGGAGCCGGCCAGTTATGGATTGAAACCTCTACAAATTGTGAGCTAGTTAAATAAACATTTCCTCTGTTAACTTTGGGTATAAGGTATTTTGTCATAGTGTAAGAAGTAAGTCAACTAAATTACTACTTTCACAAACTAGAACAAAGAAACAAATTTAATCCAAAATTTGTAGGTGAATAGGAATTATAAAAATCAGACGGAAAATCAATGAAATTATTAAGAGGGAAACAATACAGATAATCAACAAAACCTAAAACTAATTCTTTGAAAATATTAATAAGATTGATGAACATCTAGCTGGATTTGGATGCAAAAGAAGAGTCACAAATTATTAAATTATAAAATTCAGGAATGAAAACATGGCCTTACTTATTGGTAATAAAATGAGATAATGAACAATTAAATCCATGAAATTTATTATTTACATAAAATTCTGACACATAAAGTATATTAAAGCTCATAACCAAAATGTCCATTAACTGAAGAATGGATAAAAACATGTGATCTTTTTATACAATGGAGAACTACTCATCCATAAAGAAGGATAGACTGGATACTTCTATTGGTAAATGGATAAAACTTGAGATCACACTTCTAAGTGAAATGAACCATTCTCATGTGTGTGAACACATTGTATTCATAGTGTGAGAGGCTGAAAAAGTAAATAAGATAAAAAAGTACCATAGATATTTTAAAATGGGAAGAAACTGTTCAAAAGGAAAGGGAAAGTAGAAAAGAAAAAAACAATAAAATGCAATCTATGATATATATGTAGTAACACATTATCATATATATAATATATGGAAAATAGGTAATATATGTAATAATTACAGTAGTAATTTCTCTTTGTTCATTGAAAAGAAAGTTTTGTGCTAATATAGTTTGGATAATTGAATGCCTTATACTCTGAAATACTAATTTAAAGAAAATTAGTTGAGGTACAACAATGGCTGCATCTTGTACTATGAATAGCCACTACGAAGACAACAGTATGCAATGTATTAATTATTGAAACTGTCCTACTAATCGGTTTTGTAACTATCTCATTGCTATTAGCTTCTCAATAAGATTAATAAGAGAAAAAAAAACCAAAAATGACACTTCTTTGAGAAAACAAATTGAGATGCTTATTTAAATTTTTCACAAAATTAAACTCAAAGTGAGAAGAAAATAAAAAACAGTTGAACTATTACACAGGAGATGTCTGATGATTTTTTTCTTTGCTTGTGTTGTCTTTGGCTATTCTAATTATTTTTGGACTTCATGTGGAATGTAGGATTCTTTACTTTTATATCTGTGAATCTTCTTGAGAGTATTTTAATATGAATTTTTAAATTAAGTTTATTAGTGCATTTTAGATGTGCATAAGGATCAAATTTATCATAGGGAATTTGCAACAGTAAAACATATATCCTGATTCTTTTTTCACCAATTTACACCACCCCATTCATTCATCCTGTCTAATTTGCTTCTATTTTTTATTCCTTTGCTTTCCTTCCTTTCCCCATCCCTCCTCTTGAACATTTTCTTCCATTTTATAATACACATTATATATTTGAGTTCTTGTTTGTACTCTCCCTTTCTTATAACAGAGAAACAATGATATTTACATGAGTGTGTCCTATATATTTCACTTAAGAATCACTTCAAAATGCATATATTCATCTGGAAATGCTTCAGATATACTTTCTTTATGCTTGGGTAGTACTAAATTGTATGAAAAATAATTTCTTTATCCATTCATGACTTGATTGGCATATAGGAGGTTCCCAAGATTTAACTATTACAAAATGTGTCACTATGGAATGTTGCTTTTAATTCTTTTGGTAGGATAGCAAGAAGACGAACAATTGGAATTTTAGTTTTACATTTTTGAAGAATCACCACACTGTGTTCCATGGTCTACACTCCCACTAGAGTGGAGAAGAGTTATTTTTCCTCACAAAACAAACAGCATTGGTTATTGGAGGCCTAGAGATGTTGAACCTTTTTTCCATATATTTATTTGACTTTTATCTTCCCTTCTTCTCCTTTTCCGTCTCTCTCTCTCTCCTCTCTCTCTCTCTCTCTCTCTCTCTCTCTCTCTCTCTCTCTCTCTCTCTCTCGCTCGCTCGCTCTCTCTGTCTCTGTGATACAGGGATTGAACTCAGGACCCTGCACTTGCTAGGCAGCTCTTACTCCACTGATCCATCTCCCTGGCCCTGCCTTTTATATTTCTTTATCTATGAAGTATTTATTTATTTCAGCTGATAATGTTTTGTTGGATCTTTGAAATTAGGGGGAAATTATTTGTTGATTTCTTCATATATAATTAGTCATTTGAAGAACACTTGGCAAATTGCTTTTCTTACCTTGGATTATCCCTTCACTCTGTTGGTGATTTCTTCTGCTGTGAAGAATCTTTTTTAATAAGATAAAAACCAAGTTGATTTTTCATAATATTACCTGTGCAACTAGGGTTTGTTCATAAAGTCTTTGCCTATATGTATGTATCCAGTAGTTTGACTTATTCTCTCATCTGGTAGATTTAGACTTTCTGTATTAATATTTAGATCTCTGATTCATTGTTATTTTAACTTAGTGTATGATGAGGCATATTGATCTAGTTTTTAATCTTTGGAATGTTAAAAGCCAGTTTTTCCACCACCCCTTTTTGAAGAGGATATTGTACTTGCAGGGAGGCTTCAGAAATAAGGTGGCAGGGTGTCTTTGGAATTTTTTTTTTTTGGTATCTTCTACTGTTTCATTGATCCTCTGTTTTGTTTTGTTTTGTTTTACTTTGCCAGTCCCATGCTATTAATTTCACTGTAGCTTTGTAATATAAATTTAAATCAGAGATTGTGATTCCCCTATCTCTCCTTTGTTGCTTAGAATTTTTTTTAAGCTCGTGCACCTGATTCATTTCTTTTTTATTTTTTAAAAAGTAAAAATTAGAATTAAATCACAAAAAAATTACAAGGGACACTGATCGTGATTTAACAAAGTAATACGAATTTCACAATATTTGTTATAATACATAGTGTTGTCTTTAAACCAGTTACTCATATTACCCGTTATATGCATGTAAAATTGGAAGAAACAAAAAACAAATGAATAAGAAATTAAGAAGATAAAAAGAGAAACAACTGAAAAAAGGTGATGAAACAAATTAAAGCATTAACTGTTTTAACCTTAGTTGTGCAAACAATCCTACTTAAATACATAAATTAATCTCTTTCCCTCACTGTCCTTCTCAACTCAACAGATCTTTCTTTTGCAAGAGATGGGTATTCCATTGCCATTCATATATTGTAATTGCGTGAATTCAGCAAAGTAATCAAATACAGTTCAGTAGGTTATAATTGTAGTGGGTTATCTGCATGACCAGCAATGTCAGAAGTTGTTGACTTGACCCATTTACAGTGCAGCATATTTATAAGGCTTTACTTTTTATACCTCTTACTTACACTTTCCTACTGGAAGTTTAATGTCAAGATAAAGCAAGACCTACATAACAAAAAATATAACTTTTGTATATCTGAAAAAGGTAAACAAAAAAGGGAATATAAATGAGGGACCATTTTGTAGTGAAAAAATATATATACCTGTACATACAAAATAGTTAGCATAGATATACAGCTACCTTCTTAGTTCAGTGAGAACCTTTTGAACTCATAATGTTTAGATAAGATATCTTGTCTGCATCTTGTATTATGAATACCACAAAGACAACAATATGCAATATATTAATCATTGTAACTATCCTACTAACCTGTTTTGAAACTGTCTCATTGCTACTTCTTTCTCAATAAAATTAATATAAAAAACAAATTTTTCCGTTTGAATATGTTCATTCCCTTTTGCTACCATAACCTTCAGACTCTATGCTTCTTTTTCCGGTACTAAGAAGACAATACAATATTTGCAACCGTTGGTCTGATTTATTTCACTTATTAATATGTTCTGTAGTTGTATCAATTTCCTGGCAAAAGACTTAAATTTATCCTATTTTATAGCTGAATAATACTCTATTGTATAAAAATACCACAATGTCCTTATCCATTCTTCAGTTTATGAGCATATGGGTTGTATCCAGAATTTAGCTACAACAAATTGTGCTGCCATAAAAATGGGTGCACATATATTGCTGTTATATGAGGTTTTCAGCTCTTCTACAAAAATACTCAGAAGGGGGATAGCTGGCTGGAATGGGCTCTCCAGTTTTAACTTTTTAAGGAATCTCTACACTCATTTCCATAGTGGTTGTACTAGTCTGCATTCCCACCAATGATGAAGGATTCCTTTTTCTCCACAGCCCCTCCAGCATTTGTTACTATCTGACTTCTTGAAGTTAGCCATTATTTCTGGGGAGAGATAGGAGCTCGGTGCTGTTTTCATTCACATTTCTTGGATGATCAATGATGCTGAACATTTTTTCATATATTTACTTGTTATTTGTATTTCTTCCCCTGAGAAGTGTATATTCATCTCAGATGACTATTTTTGGGTTGGATCTTTAAATTTGGGGGGGGGGGCTGACTCTTTTATTCTATGTTCTGGATAGAAGATCTTTGTCAGAAGGACAGTTAGCTATAATTTTTTCCAGTTTGTTAGTTTTCATTTTACTCTGTTAGAGATTTACTTTGAAGTGCACGAACTTTTCTGAAAGATGAGATCTCAGTTGTTGATTCTTTGAAGTATTTCCTGTGCAGTTTGTTTTTTGCTCATGAACTTTCTACCTATCCCTATGTCTTTAAGATTTCTACCTACATTTTCCTCCCAAAGAAGACAGCCTCTTTTGATAAATGGTGCTAGTAAAACTGGCTTTCTACATGCTGAAAGCTAAAACAAGAGCCATACCTATCATCATGCACAAAGCTACAGTCAAAATGGATCCAAGATTTAAATATTAATAGAATTTCTTTTGCTATTGGTATTCTAGGTATCCTGGTTCCAAATAAACTTTAAGACTATTTCTCCTAATGCTTGGAGGTATGTGCTTGGTATCTTGATGGAGACACCATTAAATCTGTATAATAGTTTTGAGAGAATGGCCATTTTCACTATGTTTGTGCATCTTACTCAAGAACAAGTGGTATTTTTTCATTTTTTGATATCCTCTTGTATCTTCCTTTGTAGGGTACTGTAATCAATATGAAGATTTTTTATTTGCTTCATTAGATTGATTCCTAAGTATTTTATTTCTCAGTGCTACTGTGAAAAGTGTAGTTCCCCTGATTTCTCGCTGAGTTTTTTACGTGTTCACAGGAATGATACAGATTTTTGAGTGTTTACCTTGTATCTGCATATGCTATTGAATTTGGTTATTGTCTTTTTAGGAGAGATTTGGGGTTGTCTACAGACTATATCATGTAATCTGCAAATAATGATAATTTAACATATTAATTTACTGTCCCTATTCTTATTTCTCTTTCTTATTTAATTTTTCTGGATAATGTGTCCAGAACTACATAATGAGTAGGGCTGTTGACAATGGACATTCCTTGTCTTGATTCTGATTTTATAGTGAAAGCTATTTTGACCATTTAGTACAATGTTAACTGTCGCTTTGTAAGATGGCTTTTATCAGATTGAGATAAAGATCATTTATTCAAATGTTCTCCAGGGATTTAATCACAAATGTATGTTAGACTTTGTCAAATATTTTCCAGCATCTTATGATGACCATTTAATTTTTTCCCTTGGACCTATTGACATGATGTATCACATTTTTGATGGGCATATGTTGACCAATCTCTACATCCATAGGATGAATTCTACTTGTTCATGGTGTATAATCTCCATTATTACTTGCTACATTCTGTTTGCCAGTATCTTATTGAGGACTTTTGCATCTATATTCATTGAGGAGATTGGCCTATAGTTTTCATATCCTGTTCTAGATGTTTGAATTTCAACATTAGGTTATTAGAGCTGCTCTGTTTTCCTGGTGTAGGAATTTAACAGCTACAAATTTTTCTGTTGGATGCTTTCATTGATTACCATGAGTTTCAATGTGTTGCATGGATGTTTTCATTTAATTCTAAAAAATCTCTAATTTCTTCTTTAATTTCAACTGTGACCAAATCATTATTCAGGTGTTTACAGAGGTTTAACTTACATGTGTTTACAGAGTTTAATTTCCAAGTGTTTACAGATTTTGTTGTTTCTTTTGCATTGATTTCCAGGTCCATTGCACTGTGGTCTGATAATACTTATTACAATTACATTGAATTGATTACCTTCTTTGGTGAAGTACTATGTGGAATATTTTGGGGAATGTTCTATGTGTAGCTGACAAGAATGTGTATTCTGTTATTGTGGGGTGGAATACACTGCAGAGAACTTCATCTTTCATATGTCTTCATTAATTTTATTTTGTCTAGTTGATTTGTAATATTGTGATATTATAGTCCCCCATTACAAATATTGAGTATATCAATATTGAATACTTATAGATTTATGATTGTTATTTCTTCATCTTGAAGTTGTCCATTACATGCAAGTTCTCATGTAACTTTCTTGTCTCTCTTGATCAGTCTCAGCTTGAAGGTCGGTTCCTATTGCACAAAATATTGTTTTCAACCCTTTTACTTTTAGGCTATGAATTTCTATTTGAGTTCAATGTTCTTTTTATATACATAATTTACATTTTGTTCCTGTTATTGATGGTTACATGTATTAAACTGCTGTTTACTTTTGTGTCTTTCTTGGAGGACACATTCCATTGGTGTTCTTGGAATTGGAGATTTCATTATCACTATTATACTCTTCAGGACATTTTGTAAGTCTGATTTGGTGTCTTGAATTTCTTCTCAGTGTTCATTGTCATGGAAGTATCTTATTTTTGAAGTGATTTTGAAAGACAGTCTTACAGAGTTCTTTAATCTGGGTTGGAGTTTGCTTTCTTTCAGTACTTGAAAAATTTTTCTCTAAACTGTCTGTGATATAAGGGTTTGTGTTGTCATGTCTACTGTGATTATTTTTTCATTGAAGAACAAATAGCAATAAGACGGTTTCAAGACAAATTAACAGGACAGATTAAATAAGTTAATACAATAAAACTGTTTTTGTAATGTTCTGTAACTGTACAACATGCATACATGATATTATACTTACAGATATTATTATAGCAGATGTCTATAATCAGCGGGTTAAGAGAGTATAGATGTTTACTTATCTTATTTTTCATACCTGAATTATATCACAGATTCAATAATTAATACTTTCTACCTTGTTACTTATCTAGTGGTATCTATAGTACTAGAAGCCGACATAATATCTTGTCCAACCACTATTAGTGCAAATCTTGCTTCTCATAGAATTATGCGGAAGAATGGCATAATTATCCTACCTGTACTATTTATACACACACATCATAAATCTTCCTTTCTATACCCCTTCCTTTGTTTAGACCTTTCAAAGATGGGCACTCCATTGTCACTCAACAAATTTAGGTGCCGGAACTAGGTGACACAATCAAACACAGTCCAGCATTCCACAATAATAGTGAGTTATCTGAAGAAGCTGTTCATTATACCCATTTACAGCTCAACTTATTATGGTCCCACGTTATATACCTCATTTTTATACTTTTCTGCTGGATGGTTAAGACCAAGATAGAGCAAGACCTATGTAACAAAAGATGTGGCTTTTGATTCTGTTTAGGTCAGTGAAGTACCCTCAGGGTATATCTTGTAATCCTTTACCTTACTCTGTAGATCCTTTGTCTGTGTCATCCATGTGGATGAGTCACGGCCAATGTTTGACCAGTTTGCTCTCTGTGAGAGCCTGAGAGAAAGTTTTCTCTCCATGTGACCCTCCCCAGGCACACTATACATCATCAATCTCTTTCCTCTGTGGCTACATGACCTCCTTAATCAGAAAATTTGGGGCACAGCTGAGTTTCATGATGTTACAGTACAGGTTTAACTATGTCATGAATTTTAGCAAACCTTGAAAGCGTAGGGCCAAAATGTTGGCTAGCCTTGTAGCTCTACTATTTCTACAATTTTGATCTGTGAAATTAGGTTGGTTAACGATGTAGAAAAAAAAGTTGATTAGTACTCTACAGCATATGCCGTTCAGTTTACACTAACTATCTGACTTATTTGATTTTAGTGGTTGTTCTACATTTCTATTTGTATTTCTTCTTTTGACTTCTTACACTAGGGAGACTATATGATATTTGCACATATGCGTCTGGTTTACTTCACTTATGAGTATATGTTCAAGGTGGCATCCACTTCAATATAAATGCTTCAAGTTTATCATTCCTTATAACTGAGCAATAATCCATTATATAGAAATACCACATCTTTTTCAAACATTCCTCATGTGATGTATATCTTGGTTGTTTCCCAGATTTTGCTATCACAAATTGTGCTGCTATAAACATAGGTACATATATATCACTATGATACAATGTTTTCAGGTCCTGTGGGAAAATTCCTAGTAGGCGGATAGCTGGCTTGAATGGCATTTCTAGTCCTTCTCTTTTGAGGAGTCTCCACACTGATCTCCACAATGGTTGTACTGGTCTACATTCTCTCCAGCAGTGGAGAAGTGTTCCCTTTTCCCCACAACCTTTCCAACATTTGTAGTTGGTTGATTTCCTTATGATAGCCATTCTTTCTGGAGTGATATGGTATCACAGTGTTGTTTTTATTTCCATTTCATGGATGGCTAGCATTGTGGAACATTTTTTCATATATTTCTTCACTTCTTTAATTTCATTCAAGAACTATGTATTCATCTCAGATGCCCTTTTCTGAATTGGGTCTTTAAATATGAGGGCCCTATTATATCTTAATTCTTTATATATTCTAGACAGCAAACCTTTGTCTGATTGCTTATTAGTTAGGGTTATTTCAAAATTTGTGGGTTGTCTTTTCACTTTGTTGACAATTTCTTTTGATGTGCAGAAACTCCTCAAGAAGAGTTGATCCCAATTGTTGATTCTTTCAAGTGTTTCCTGTGGAAATATATGTTTGTTCATGAACTCTTGATCTACCCCTATGTCTTCAAGAGTTCTACCTACTTTCTCTTCCAGGAGATTGAGTGTTTTTCTTTTAATGTTTATATCTTTATTCCATTTTGACTTTAGCTTAGTGCATGGTCATAGAGCTGGGTCAAGTTTTCATTTTCAGCGTGTAGAAAGCCAGGTTTTCCAGCACCATTTGTTAAAGATGCTATTTTTCTTCCAGTGAGCTTGTTTAGCCCCTTTGTCGAAGATCGGATGGCTTAGTGTGTTTGTAGATGCTTCTGCATCTTCTAATCTATTTCAATAATCCTCAGGTCTATTTCATTGGCAATACCATGGTGATTTTCTCCCAACAGCTTTGTAGTAGAATTCCAAGGTAGGAATTGTGATGCCTCCTGCCTTGTCTTTTTTGCCCAAGATTGCATTTGGTATTCTAGATTGTTTGTGGTTCTAAGTAAATTTTAGGAATGATTTCTCTAGGTGTGGGAGCTATGTTGGTGGCCATTTCATAGGGATTGCATTAAGTCTGTACAGCAATTATCGGAGTATGGCCATCTTCACTATGTTGCTTCTTCCTATCCAGGAGCAGGAAATATGTTTCCATTTTCTGAAAACATCTATAATCTCTTTTCTTAGGGTGTTGTAATTTTCTATGAAAAGATCTTTGACTTCTTTGGTTCAGTGATTTCCAATGTATTTCATTTTCTGTGGTGCAACAGTAAAAGGTATTGTTTCTATTGTTTCCCTTTCAGTGTGCATGTTATCTGTGTAGAGGAATGCTATTCACTTTTGAGTATTGATTTTGTATCCTTCTATACTACTGAATTTCCCTATCTGTTCCAGTAGTTTCTTGATGGAATTTTTGGGGTCTTCCAAGTGAAGTATCATGTCATCTGCAAATAGTGATAATTTAACTTCTTCTTTTCCTATTCTTATTCCCTTTTTTTCTCCCTCTTTCTAATGGCTATTGCTAAGGATTCCAAGACTATATTGAATAGGAGGGGCGATAGAAGACATCCTTGTCTTGTACCTGATTTAAGAGTAAAGGATTTCAGGTTTTCCACATTTAGGATTATATTAGCTTTTGGCTTGTGATAGATGGCTTTTATCAAGTTGAGATAAAATCCATCTATTCCAATTTTCTGTAGGACCTTGAACATGAATGAGTGTTGGACTTTTTCAAAGGCTTTCTCTGCATCAATTGATATTATCATGTGGTTTTTATATTTCAGTGTATCATATAGTGTATTACATTTATAGATTTTCAAAATTGAACCATCCTTGCATTCCTGGGATGAATCCTACCTGGTGATGGTGTATGATCTTCTTGATGATTTGCTGTATTCCATTTGCTAGGATTTTATTGAATATTTTTTCATCTATGTGTCTGAGGGAGATTGACCTGTAGTTCTCCTTTTTGGTTGTGTCTATCCCTGGTTTTGGAATCAGTATGATATTTGCCTCTAGAAATGTTTTTGGGAGGACTGCTTCATTTTCAGGTTTCATTGCAGAGTTTGAGGAGTGTAGGGATTATATCTTTTCTAAATTTCTTGTAGAATTCAGCTGTGAATCCATCAGGCCCTGGACTCTTCTTTGTCGGTAGGCTTTTTATTATGTTTCGTATTTCGTTGGCTGCTATCGGCTTATTGAGAGTTGTAATATCTTCTTGATTCAATTTTGGTAATTTGTACCTTTCGAGGAATCTATCCATTTCTTCTGTGTCTTCTATTCTGTGAGCATAAAGATTCTCAAAGTAGGTATTGACAATCTTCTGGATTTCCACTGGGTCTGTGGTGATTTCACCCTTTTGATTCCTTATTGCATGTAGCTGAATTTTTTCTTTCCTCTTTATGAGGTGGTTGGCTAGAAGCTTATCAACTTTATTTAGTTTTTCAAAGAACCAACTTTTTGATTTGTGGATTGTTTGAATTGTTTTCTTCATGTCAATTGAATTCATTTCTGCTCTAATCTTTATCATTTCTTCAAGTCTTTGTGTTCTGGTTTCCATTTGCTCTTCTTTTTCTAGATGTGTGACATGCAACATTAGGGTGTTTATTTGTTCCCATTCTGTTTTCCTAATGTGTGAGTTCATAGGTATGATTTTCCCTCTAAGAAGTGCTTTCATCGCATCCCATAGATTCTGGTAATTTGTGCTTGAATTTTCATTGAATTGTAGATACTATTGAATTTCTTGTTTAATTTCTTCTGTGACCCACTGATTGCTGAGCAGGGTGTTGTTTAATTTCCATGAATTTAGCGGGTTTTTCTTGTTTCTTTTGTCATTTAGTTCCAGTTTCTTTGCACTGTGGTCAGATAATATGCATGGGATAATTTCTATTTTCTTAGATATACTTAAGCATGACTTCGGGGTTAGTATGTGATTTATTTTGGAAAACGATCCGTGGAAAACTGAAAAAAATGTGTATTCAGCTATGGTTGGGTGGAACACTCTGTATATGTCTACCAGGTACATTTCTTCCAAGCTCTGTTTCAATTCTCCTACTTGCTTGCTAATTTTCTGTCTGGTTGATCTGTCTTTTTCAGATATGAGGGTGTTAAGGTCTCCTGTTAAGATTGTGGTCTTAGATGTTAGGTTTTTCATGTCCATTAAGATTTGTCTTACATAGTTGGGTGCTCCTGTGTTTGGTACATAGATATTTATGAGTGTTACCTCTTGCTCTTGAATTTTTCCCCTGAGCAATATATAGTGGCCTTCTTTGTCTCATTTGAACCTTCTTGGTTTGAAGTTGAGACTGTCTGAGAAAAGAATTGCTACTCCTGCTTTTTTCTGATGTGCTGGGGCATGTAGTATTGTTTTCCATCCTTTCAGTGCATGAATGTCCTTTTGAGTTAAATGTGTTTCTTGTATACAGCATATTGTTGGGTTTTGTTTCCTAATCCCCTGTGCCAGTCTATTTCTCTTAATTGTGGAATTGAGTCCGTTTTCATTGATGGTTATAATTGAAATGTGCTGACTTATATTTGTCATGATATTTACCTGGTGTTGTCTATTCCTCTGTGTCCTGTGTTTAATTGTCTGTCCTGTTTAGTGGGTTCCTTCCGTTCTCATTTGTGGAGTTCTGGTCGTTGTGGTCTCTCTCTAGAACCTCTTTCAGCAGCCTGTGGAGGGATGGCTTTGTCATCATGAAATTCTTTAGTTGTTCTTTGTCATGGAAGTATTTCACTTCTCCATCAAACTTGAAAGAGAGTTTTGTAGGGTATAATAGTCTGGGCTAGAATTTGTTTTCATACAGGACTTGAAGAACTCTGCTCCATGCTCTCCTTGCCTTCGTCATGTGTATAGAGAAGGTGGCTGTAATTCTGATAGGTTTTCTTTGAATGTGATCTGCTTCTTCTCTCCAGCAGCTTTCAGTATATTATTCTTGTGTTGGATTTCTGGGATCTTGATTATTATGTCTCAGTGTGTTTTGACTTTGGTTGAAGTTATTTCGTGTTTTGTATGCTTCGCTTACCGGAATTTTGGTTTGTTTCCTCATATTTGGGAAGTAGTCTGCGATTACATATGCCCATATTCTTTTTATATCATTTGTATTCACTTCCTCATTCTCATTGATGCCAAATAATCTCACATTGTCATCTTACATATGAGGGATTATTTTTGCCTGCATTCTCGTTATTTTTAAGAGATCCTTTCTCACCTTTTCACTAGGTGCATCAGCGTCTTCAAGATGTGCATCTCTTTCTTCACTTTCACTCAATCGTTTTTGTAGCCTTGTGATTGATATTTTTAGTTCTTCTATATCTCTTTGACTCTGATTCATGCATTCTATTTCTTTTTTGTATTGCTCATTCCAGGATTCCGTCATATTTCTGATCTCCTGTATTTTTTTTTTATCCATGTATTCTTTAGAGTTAGCTATTAATTCTTTTTCTGACGAGTTTCTTCCAAATTCGGTTTCTTCCCTACATTTCTAGATTTGTTTCTGTATTTCAGGTGCTATGATTTCAAAGAATTTGTTTTTATTTCAGAAATTATTTCTGCTTTGAGTTCCTCATGACCTTTCTGCTGTTGTTTCTTTGCTTCCAACACTGTTAATTCATATGTTTCAGCTGGAATAGTGTTCTCTGCACTTGTTCTGAGTGAGCATTGGTTTTCCCCCACGTTTCTGGATTTGATTCTTTATTTGAGACATTATGTACGCAAATATTTATTTTTATATTTTAGGCATTAATTCTTGTCTGAATTCATTCTTGCTGTTTTTCCTTTGCTTCCATCTCTGTTTATTCATTCATTTCAGCTGAGCTAGTGTCCTCTGCCCTTAGTGGTGGACTCGAGTGCTGAGATTGCATTTTTCTCCTTGTCTTTGTCATTTTGTATAGTATTGACCTTTGACCTTTGATGTAGAGCTTTGGTTCAGTTATAGCCTTACTTCTTAAAGGGATTGCAGTGCCAGTCTATTAATTTTGAGATTGTCCAGTTACGCCTGGCCTGGATCTAGCTGTTATGTTCAGTTCCTTTTTGCTGCATCTCATGTGATTCCTCTCTGTTGGGTCCTGATTAGGGGAGCACTTAGGGTCACAGAAGCTCTCCCTCACACTCACCAGGCCAGGTGGGGGTGGATCGAGTGCCTGGGGATTCATCAAAAGATGTAGCTCCCATGGTGGCCCTGAGGGCACTGGCTACAGGAAGTTGCCAGGTAGGTTTGTCTGGGGTGTCTTAGGCAGATCTCTGGCTAGGATGTCTTGGGGACTGAGGCTCTGGATGGTGCAGAGCATGCAGGGAGAAGCGAAAGGCTTCTCAGACTCACCACACGCTCACCGAATTTTGATGTGCAGAAGTTGTGGAAATTTCTATTTGCTCAGCAGGCTTTGGGGCAGGGGATCCCGGGAGTTGCTGGCGAGTGGGTCCTGAGGTCTCAGGCCATTGCTTGCTTGTAGGGCTTGGGGGTGGGGATCTGGTTAGTGCATGCAGGAAGAAGCCAAAGGCTCTCCCTCACACTCACCACACACTCACTGATCTGGGAAGTCAGCCAAGTCATACAAATTCCCACTCACTAGGGGGGCTTGGGGGCAGGACCCAGGAGGCCTCTGGAGTCGACCCCCCTGTCTCAGGCAGATTTCTCTGGCTAGGTGGGCCTGGGGTGGGATTGAAGAGGCCGCGGGGGTCCTCTATTGCGATTCTGATGAGCTTTTATTTATCTTTGACATTTTTTCCTCTGACAGGTTTTTTTCCTCTGACAGGTTTTTTTTTTTTTTTTTTTTTTTTTCTGAAACTGGGCATTGAACTCATGCCCTTGCATTTGCCTGCAAGTGTTTATTTGACTGAGATATCTCCCTGGCCCCCTTCTAGCAGAATTTAATACCTGTTGCTATGCTGAATTTCTGGAATCTTGATTATTATATACCTTGGTTTAGTGTTTTTGTGATCATATTTAACTAGAGTTCAAGACTGTTACTTTATTTGTATGTCATATTCTTTTTCTATGTTTGGGAAGTTTCCTGTTATTATTTCTATGACTAGCTCTGTATATGTTGTTTTCTCATTGACTATGATCAAATATATGGTGTTTTTCTTTGTATCATTGCATTTGTTGAATTAATTTTTCATGGCCTCTTTTTAGTAGAAATATTTTTTTTCATTCTTTAAGGCAGGTTCTTGTTATGTAGTTAAGGCTGGCAGTGAACTCACTATGTAGCTCAAGCTGTCTTCAAATTCATGGCAATTCTCCTGCTTTACCTTTCCATGTACTGGGATTACAGGTATGTGAAACTATACCTGGATGTATACTCATTTTTGTGGTATCCTTCTTTTCATGATCATTAACCACAATCATGTCTTGTAGATCTCATATTTTATCCTTTGTTCCCTCAGCTGTCAGTACCTTCAACAGAATTTTTAATCTCCTTCATATCTCTTTGAATCTATTGCATGTATCCCATTTATTTCTTATGTTTAACATGCATGCCTTCCATTATTTTTCTAATCTCCTCCATTTTTTTTATCTGTGTGCACTCTAGATTCATTAACCAAGTCCTTCACTTTGATTGTGATCTTTTTCTTTTATTGGAGAGAGTATTTCTGCTATGATTTTCTCTATAATTTCTTAACTTGTTTTGTACTTCTGCTTCTTCCATGTTATGAAATTCAGGGGTGTGTCTTTTGATTTCTTGTGTTTTGCCTACTTGATTTATGCTGTGTAGACTCAAGATCTGGGATTACATTTTGCTTCTGAATCTTTCTATTCTCTTTTTTTTTTAATATTTTATTTTCTATGTTGATGCTCATAAATTTCTGTGGTACATAGCTTTATCATTAGTATTCAGGCATCCCTGGAAAATTTCCATTCCTCAGAAATGAATTCTAAGTCTATCTGGCTCTTGGTCTTTGTGCCTGTCCCAAGAGCTAATTTTCCCAATTTATTAGGGTTGAGAAGTTACTCTCTATTTGGGTGAGCATCCAGTCCTTTGGTATTAGCCTATGGTGATGGTTATGGCCCCAGACAATCACATTGTTATTATACAATGCGGAGTGAATGATCACAACAGGTATGACACCCTGGCTAATGCAATAAAATTAGTAATAATAATAATATCAAACAGAGTCTAGAACCCAACAAATTGTGGTTAACTATTACTTTGGTACCTTTAACTAAAAGAGCAAGGCTACAATTACATAACAGAATCTAACACAAATGAGCAACTTCAATACAGTGAGTTTCCCCTTACTAAGGTGATTTTACCTGAGAAGGGGAAATTTAAGAGTAATAGTGGAAAATAAACAGATAAATGAAGAAAAATATAGTAGAAGCAAGATTGAAGATCAACTGATGATCACTCAAACTTTGAGAAAATGGAGAAGAGGACAGGAGAGAAAAAAAAAAAATGAAGGATAGGGCAAAAGATCATTGGAATGAACCAGAAAGACTGGAGACAATTTTCACCCACATGAAAATATCATGCAAAGAGGGATAAGTTAATTATTTCTTTGTTATGTTTATCCATTTCATTTCTCCCTGTTCCCTTATAACTTTAGCTAAATTTTCAAGTGTTACTTTTCTTTCTTTCTTTTTTTTTTACATAGAAGAAACATTTAATTCAGAACGAAATTCATTGACTAAAACCAAAGAATGGAACAAAGTACACCACAGAACAGAATGAAGAAAAAAACACAGGTAGCTATTCTCTTTACAGACAATGTGAGCTTCAAGCCAACACACATTAAAGTGTCAAAAAAGATCAAGAAACTCAACAAGCTTATAAAGGGAACATTCCAAGAGCAACAGATAACAATCATACATATATGTGCACCAAATTCCAGTGCATCAAACTATATAAAACAAATATTAATGGACATGATAAATCCAATAAGCAATAATACGATCATAGTGGGAGTCCTCAGTATATCACTGGCATGAATAGGTCAACTAGACAAACAAGTCAACAATGATATTGGAACTGAATTAAACATTTTGAACAAATGAGTTTACTGGATTATCTAGAGTGTTCTACCATCCAAAATCAGAATATACATCTTTGCTGAACATGGAGCTTTCTCCAAAATAGACCACATGTTAGCTAACAGAATATGCTTAGCTAAATGCAAATGAAATTATTCTATGCATATTCAGTATATAGTACAATAAAATTGGAAACCAATGGCAAGAGGAACCTCAAGAACTCCATAAGTACACAAAAATTAAGCGAAAACCATACAACTAATGTGTGGTAGATGAAATTTTTTTGAATCTTTATTTATTTGGTACAGGATCTCATTACAGAGGTTGGACTCATAGAGATCATACTCCTATCTCAACCTCTAGAGAGCTGGGATTACAGGGGTGCACCACAACACCGTTTTGGTGGCCCGCACGTACGCCTGGTACTCTGGGGCCAGCATGGCATATGGTACTGGGGATTGAACCCAGGTCCTTATACTTGCAAGGCAGGCACTTAGACCACTGAGGTATCTCTACAGACCCTCAAATTAAAAATGAACTTAGACAATCTCTACAATTAAATGATAATGTTAATACAACACATCAGAACTAATGAGACACAATCAATGTAATTATATGAGGGAAAAATTATGAATACCCATTGCATCAGTCAAGGTTTTACTAGAGGAATAGATATTATACAAAATGAACAAACATATAAGAAATTACAAGATTGGCTTACGATGGTCTGGCAGAATCAGATGAAGAATCATGCAGAGAGTGTCTGCACACTGGAGACTGAAGGACTCAGTCCTCAAGTGTTACTTTTGAACAGGAGTGTTAGAAGTCAACATTCTTGTCACATTCTAAATTTTGCAGGTCATAATAAGCTTCTCCTCTGAATGGTTAACAACCTAATTTTGGAGATCAAAAATTGGAGAAAAGGAAGGGCTGCAAGGTCAGCTAACACTTTGGATCTAGCCCTTGAAGGTCAGTGAAGAATCAGGACAAAAGAGAGCCTGTACTGCAATATCATGCAACTCAGTTGTGCCCCAAATTTTTTGATCAAGGAGATAATGGGGCCACAGAGGAATGCAATCAATGATGTATAGTGTGTCTAAGGAGAGTCACATGGATATAAAACTTTCTCACAGGTTTTCACAGTGAACAAATTGGTCAAGCAATGACCATGACTCATTCACATGGCTGATACTGACAAAAGGATCTACAGAGTGAGGTACAGAGTTATAGGATAAACCCTGAGGGCACTTGACTGACCTTAACAGATACAAAAGTTATATTTCTTGTTATATAGGTCTTGCTTTATCTTGGTCTTAACCATCCAGCAGAAAAGTATAAAAATGAGGTATATAAAGTAAATCCATATTAATACACTGAGCTGTGAAGGGCTCAAGTCAACAACTTCTGTGGATAACTCACTACTATTGTGGACTCCTGGACTGTGTTGGATTGCTTTGCTGCATTCATGAACCTGTAGTATTTAGATGCCGATAGACTACCCATCTCTGACAGGACTAAACAAAAAAGGCACTACAAAGGAAGGACCATTTTGCATTTGTATATACAGAATAGTTAGGATAAATATACAGTTACTGTTGCTTAACTCAATAAGATTCATAGAAATAGTGTTTGGACATGATATCTTGTCTGCTTCTTATATTATGAATAATCACTAAGAAGATAACAATGTACAATATATTAATTATTTAAACTGTTCTATTAACCAGCTTTGAAACTTAAAAAAAAAGAATTGGTACATAATTTCACTAAGTAAAATAAAAATTCAGTATGATGTCGTGTGTGAATTTGTCAAATATGCCTCTCTAAGTCTATTTTCATCAGAGTTCTCATTATGAAGGGATGTGAGATTTGATCAAAGGATTTTCTCTGATTGTATTAAGACATCATAATTTTTCCCTAGATTTTATTCATGTTGTATATTACCATTTACTATTTTATATGTGTTGAACCGTTTTTGTAGCCTTGGCACAAACTCAACTTGTTCATGGTGTATGAACTTTTAAATGTGTTAATGAATTCTATTTGAAAGAATTCTACTGATAATTTTTCTGTCTATATTTTTCATTGATGCTGGGCTGCAGTTTTATTTTTTTGATAAATCTCTATTGGTTTCAACTTCTTGATGATACTAACTTTATATAATGAATTTGGAAATATTCTTTCCCTCTATTACATAAAAAAGCTTAAGATGCACACGTGTTAGTTGTGCTCCCATGGTCTGACAAAATCGAGTAGTACACTTATCAGTTAAAATTCTCACTTTGTTGGTAAAGATTTTATTCTTGCCTTGATCTCCCTGATTGATATTGTTTAGGTTTAGATTTTTAGTATCATCCTGCTTCAATTTTGGCTCATTTATGTGTTTAGAATTCATCCCTTCTTGATTCCTTAATTTATTAAAATATAAAAGTTTTCAAAGTAGGGGCCAGGGAGATAGCTCAATAGGATAAGCACTTGCCTGGCATGTGCAAGGGTCTGAGTTCAATCCTTGGTTGAGACAAAATGTAAAAAAATAACACATTTCAAAGTAATTTCTGATAATCATCTGTACTAGTGTCTTTTGTAAGTTCAACTCTTACATGTCTAATTTCATTAGTGTTGTCCTGTCTTACTTTGGTATATTTCACTATGAATTATCCATCCTATTTATCTTTTTTAAGGGATTTACTATTTGATTCATTGATCCCTTGTTTTTCACATCTCAATATCATTAATTTCCCCTCTGATCATCAGTATCCCTCTCCGTCTATAGGTTTTAGGTTTGGATTTTATTGTTTTACTAAGGCCTTGAGGTATCTCTTCTCTTGTCTTTTTTAATGTAAATGCTCATAGGTAAAAATTGCTTTCATTATGTCCGACAAGTTCAGACATACATTTATGTTATCATTCAATTCTATGATTTCTTGGTTCTTTTTCATAATCTCTACTTACTGAAGTGGTTTTGCATATCTTTCATTGTCTCAATTTTATTTAGCTTCTTATTTGTATCTTTGAGCTCATTACTCAGTTTAGGCATTCATTTATTCAGGTGCTTATATTTCTCTTCTGTATTCCAATTGATCATTTTAATTATCAGTTTGCTAATGTATTTTTTCAAGCTTTCACTAAATTCAGTATCTTTGGAATTATCTGTTTTGGAATCACGAATTCTTGGAGGCATCTTTTTGCCTCAATTTTCAAGACTCTTGTACTTTTTGTGTTATAGGTGCTAGGTCACTTTAGATTTAAATCCCTGCCACTATTCTATGGAGTTGAATTTAGCAAGCAACTTTCTCCCTGTGATGTGTCCTTCACTTTCAGTTTGACTGAGAATAAAAGCACTTCCTCAGCCTGTTCAAAATACTAAGTTAAAAAAAAAAAAAAACACAAAATACTAAGTTCAGTTCCTATCACTGAATTGTAAGGAAAAAACATCGTTCAACAATATCAACATCCAAAGTCTCAACCACAGATAAATTTATAATTTAAAACATGTTTAAAGAGTTTGCTACTATCTTATTTCAGAAAAATGGGACAGTAACAGTAAAGTACAATAGGCTAGGAAAACAGACACTAAAAGAAAAAGGAAAGCCGG
>PVKA01025100.1:0-33372 GCA_004027165.1 Ctenomys sociabilis
AATCAGAAACATAAAAAGAAAAATAAACAAACAATAAAATAAAAGAGTTCTACATAATTTTTCCAGAAAGTTAATAGCCAGCTACTTTTTTTCCTTATTTTATAATACAAAAACAGCCACCAAACAGACAAAGTATCACAAGGAGACAAGAAAAAAAACCCTAAAAATTAATATAGGTAACTAACAAAAATACACATGTATAGAACAAAATATCACCATAATAAATCAAAGAATTTACATAATGAGTAAACATTGTGTTCAATTATATTTTATCCTAAGAATATTGGTTTACTTCAAATTTTGAAATTTAGCTTACTATGAATTTGGATATATATTGTTCCATTTGAAACAGAATAGAATGAAACTAAGAAAAAAATTGTGGTCACCGGAAAAGACAGAGCACTTGACAAAATTAAGTATTTTTTGTCATTATAAATTCTCAATGAAACAAGAATAAAGGAAAGTTACTTAATCTGACACAATGGTCCCGTTTTATCCAGTGACAGTTTCCAGATTGCCACAGGCTGGCTCTGTGAATAGTACTGAACATTAAATGTACAGGCACTACGATGTTTCTATGCATATTTATTTAATTTATAAACTAAGCATAGGAAGTGGCTAATAATAATGTAGAACAATTATAACACTACTCTATATTAAAAGTTATGTAAATCTGGGGCTGGTGCAATAGCTCAGTGGTCTAAACACCTGCCTGGCAAGCTCAAGGACCTGAGTTTGATTCTGGTACTGAAAGTAGTGCTGTCACTGGACCTGGGGGTGGTGGCTCATGCCCGTAATCCCAGCACTGGGAAGGCTGACATCGGAGGATCATTATGAGTTCAAACTGTATAGTGAGACCCTGTACCAAATATATAAATAAAAGATTAAAATAAATAAGAAAATAACAGTTACATAAATTACCTTCCCTTCAAATACCTGAACCTTCACCTTTTTGATTAAATGATGCACTTTATCACTTGTCTTCAGCTACATAAATTGCCAGCTAGCATCACTAATCTTACAGCTTGGAGAGATCAGTAATTAACATAAGGGTACTAGAATTTAAATAGAGCAAAATTGTAATGGTCAGTCTGATAAGCTAGATGACTTCTAAGTGACTAAGAGGTCAGTAGACAACACCAATGGTACATGCTGCACGGGGGGATGATCAAATGGCAAAGGAGACAGAAAAGAATAGCATTGGGTTTTATCACTCTCTCAGGTATGCAGTTGAAAATTTATAATTTGTCTACTCTAAGAATATTTTACATAGCTTCTTTAACCATGATTAATAAAAGATAATTAAAATCATGAAAACAATGAAATTAGTGAGGATTACTGTGCATTAAAAAAAGTGAGTTTAATTATATACTGCAACAGAAATTAAACAAATATAACTAATTGAAATTTATAATGTAATTTTAACTTTTAATAATTATAATTATTTAAATGAAATTTAATATTAGTGAAACTGGAACTGAAATTAAAAACAAAAGCCAGACACTGACAAACAGGAGCTTGTACTCAGTTTATTTTGATACTGGATATTTCCAAGACTTTAAAAATTAATGAGACTTACAAAAAAAAAATTCCAGATATACAAAAAAGATGGAAAAATAAAATTGCAGTCTAAAAATGTGAGTTTGGAGAATGTTTAATTCAACCAGAACAAATATACTACTCAAAATAAAATTGTTTGTTAATATGTCGAAAAAAATAGAATAATCTGCTAAAGATAAATCAGCCCATAAATTATAATCTCGTCATTACACTCATCAGTATAACCTTAAAATATCCTCAAATACTGTGCCAGAAATCCCATACAATCTTCCTGACAGCATTACCTACAACATCAAACCCCAGAAACAACCACTTGTTACAGAGAAGCAAATGGCTATAGCGAATATATTTATATAATCAAATTCTGTAAACTTTAAAAGTAATGTGAAAACATAATGCTGAGAAATAATTACAAATATTTCAAATAACTGCTGTTAGTAAAAATTAGATGATGTTCAGAGACAAAGAAAATAAAACATACATTGTTTAAACAAACATGCATTAATATTAAAATAAAATATATACAAAAAGAAATGATAAAAGCCGGGCGTGGTGGCACAGGCCTGTAATCCCAGCACTCGGGAGGCTGAGGCAGGAGGATTGTCGTGAGTTCGAGACCAGCCTGAGCTACAAAGTGAGCTTAAGGCCAGCCTGAACTGCATAGTGAGACCCTGTCTCAAAAAGACAAAAAAAAAAAAAAAAAGAAATGATAAGTGGGGAATTCAAAGTTAATCATATAAGGTAATTTGATACTGCATCAGGAAGAACTATTGTATGGTTTTTAAATCTATTTCTTAAGCTGATTAGTTAAAAACTGTGCAAGTGTCTCCAAATTTTTCTAATAAACTTTTTTTCTTTTTGTGGAACTGGGGATCGAACTCAGACCCTTGTGCTCACCAGGGAAGCACTTATTCCACTGAGCCATCTCCCCAGGCCCTCTAATAAACTTTTTGATATCACTCCAATACAATTTTTCATGTTAAATATCTTAATAGGGAACTTCATACACAGTTATTTGGTATATACTGGCATAATTGAGAAAGAAGTATTGACAGAAATTATTAAGACATAATCTAAGGCATCATTTATAACACCCGATACCTACAAACTTGTGGGCCTGATAATACAGTAATGACAGGATACACAATTGGGTATGTACAGTGTATCAAGAATTGTTTTGCATGATAACAAGCAGGCCCTTAGGTACAGTATTGAATTTCTTTGTAGTCTAATGACACCCCTGAACTAAGCTTGAAGCAAATTATTCATGACATAATGGTTAAACTTTTCTTGAACATAGTTATGCCTCTGTAAGTAAGAAGAACTTCCTTAAAATCTGATTACCACTTTTTTATATTGCTCTTTTGAAATATCTCTACATCAAAGATAAAGAAATCTTGTAAAATATATATTGGTTTGTTTTTCTTTCATCATTCAACTTGTAACAAACATTATAACTTGAGCTAGTTACTGACTGTAGAAAGATTTACTGAAAAAAATACCCATGTTTCTTACCACACATTTGAAACTTTTTAAAGGAAATCATACTGAGAGAAGACCTTTATTGCTTATCATTATATTGCATGCCAAATTTAATATCTTATTAAAATAACTGCATTTTAATATTTCAATTTAAATTTTAATATTGTGAAATTTAAACATTCGATGTAATAGAAGTGAAAACATGCCAGTTATTTCTCAGATGAGAGACGGGTATGTAGCATATTTAAAGAACTCAAAAATAGGTACACCTTGCCTGGCAAGCGCAGGGTCCTGAGTTCAGTCCCTGGTATTGCAAAAATAAATAAATAAATAAATAAATAAATAAATAAATAAATAAATAAATAAAATATGTACCACAAATAAAAGACCTCATCAAAACATGGAAAAGTGAAATGAATAAGCACTTCACAGAAGTACAAAAATGACCCAAAAGTAAATAAAGAAATGTCCAGCATTACACTCTGTCTTACCCAAGAGAGATTGGGCATCATCAAGAAAGTGTAGTGTTCATAATTGCAAGCTGGCCGGTACAGTAAAGCATTGTTTAGTTAGGTTTTCAGATAGCTTGCATGTCTGATTTATTTTACTTAATATGATGGTCTTAGCTATCTCTGCCACTTATGTGTTATTTACTTGAGGTGCTTTAAAATGATCAAACTGAAACTAGATGCTTGTAAATAGCAACTAAAATTGTGATAATTGTGACAGTTCTTTTAAACGATGGTTTCTCAAATAAAATTATGTAGAAAGTTGAAAGGTATGTTGCAAGTAATAATTTTTAAATTTCCACTGGCAATGAAAAAGTGAACTACTAATTATTACTTACTTTGATTTAAGTATCAAGATTCCTGATAAAAATATAAGCAAATGTTAAGTCATGGAGAGAATTTTGACCCTAATTACTTATTCTCTGGGGAAAGCAAGTTACTTCAAAAGAAAAACTTTCTACAGTGTCTTGATTAAGTTATAAAGCACGTAGAGTGGTTCAGTTTGCTTCCAAGTTAGTTGCTATTTATACCAGATTATGGAATCCTGCAATATTCTGTTGAAAATATAAAAAGGAGCACTGAGAACACATCACTTTTATGTGACACCTTAATATTGCCTTCTGATAGCTGCAACTGCTCACAGAAGTTTCGTGCCATCATAGTGGTACTTCTACTTCAGCTATCAACTTCAACTGATTCTATTTTTATGACAAAAAGAAGAAACACATAACTTTTAAAGCTATCTCTTTATTTCCTTCATCCCATTCATTCATTCTTTTTTCTTTCTTTCTTGAACACAATGTTGAAAAACAAAACAGAACATATTTCACTTTTCCGTCTAGTGTGACTGACATGTACATCACACAAATTTGGTTCTGTAGCTAATTTACACTCAAATGTTGCACAATTTAACTGTATAATTTAGCATTCATTTTGTTTTGTGTTCCCTTCTTTTAAAAGTTCACATGTTTTTTCTACAGACCCATTTATTGGAGATTTTTCTCAACCATATCTGTTCTTATATTCTAGATGCTATTCAAGCTATGAACAATTTCCTATCCTCTTACAGGATCTAATTTTTTGTGAAAAAGTTCTTTTCAAAGCTGTGTATAGAACACTGGAGAACAAGTCGCATGAAAATAGATAAATTCTATTGAATTCTAGCACTAAAGATTACACAGAAGTGACAGAGATTTTAAAGATTGAATAGGTATTATAAGATGTATGTGTGAAAGCCCACTGAATATTCAGTTAACTAAAGAAAAGAATGGATGAGTCTCTATTAATTTGCTGTGTATCCCACAACTTCCAGAACTTGCACTTCGGCAATACATATCAGATGTTAAAGACTAAAAATCTTTCATTCCTTATTCTTGCATCTGTCTGTGGAAAGTCTGTGAGACAAAAGGAAATGCAAATCAAAGTTGTCTACTTTAGTTTTAAAGGGTCTTCAAATTAATATTTCTTGGATTTATCTATAAAACTGTGGGAAATAATAATGGTAATGGGTGAAGGATAAAAACGAACAATAACTTTATTGCATTTTCATAAAGATGCAACACTACTGCCATCTACAGATTCAAATACCTGTCATTAGATATCACTATACATATTTCATGTTTGATAATGAAAATAAATGTCTATTTTGTACTGTCTTGTAAGTGATTTTATGCTGATGTACATATTTTTAGCGCTTGAATGTGAATAATTTCTCTTTTTTCTTTCTGTGTTTAGGACAGGGTCTACAGTGTCTATAGGGTCTCAGTACCTAGATGGAACTCCTAGTGATTCTCCTATTTTCAGCCTCCCAAGAGCTGGATTACAGGCATGCCC
This sequence comes from Ctenomys sociabilis, assembly GCA_004027165.1. NCBI lineage: Eukaryota > Metazoa > Chordata > Mammalia > Rodentia > Ctenomyidae > Ctenomys > Ctenomys sociabilis. The sequence continues at coordinate 5,385 of PVKA01025100.1, forward strand.
CACAGCACCCAATCTCCATTGCTGTCTCAGCACTCCCTGGAGCAGACCGGGCACCACGCGCCAGGAATTGAACCACTGGCACTGCACTCTATCTAAGTAGGCACTTTAGTCTACTGATCTATTTGCCTGGACCTGAATAATTTCTTATATGTTGTTATTTAGAATGCTAGGGCCAGCTAAATAGTTGAGCAGATTAAAGGACCTACAAGCAGGTACAGAGGCCAAGGATTTGATCCCCAGGCCTGCTGGTACTGACCCTGCCCCCGGGACCCACTGAGAGGGTTATTGACACTGGGCATAGTGGCCTGTGCCTGTAATCCCAGCTCTTGGGGCCTGTAAATGGGGATCACTATGAGTCTGAACAGCCTGTACACCCTTTCCTGAAATACAAAAAAAAAAAAAAGAAAAAGAATGTCATGTATCAAATAAGAGTTTGATTATTGTTGAACAGGCACAATAAATGTGGTCAACCATATTTTGCTAAAATTTTTCTTCTTAGATGTAAGTGTTGGTGATGTGATACAAGGCACTAGGAATAAAAGCACTAAATTGAGCCCAGCAGAAAGATGAAATTTTAACGTAAGAATCAAAACTATTCAGTTATTTACCTTGTCACTTCAATAAAGTGAACTCATAATAGTTAAAATTAAAATTATGGCCAGGGAGATAGCTGAATAGAATAAGTGCTTGCCTGGCAAGCACAAGAGTCTGAGTTCAGTTTCTGATTCTGAAAAAAAAAAAAAAGAATTAAAATTACATTCACATTATCCTGCTACTTATTTCAATGTTATTGGAACTCTATTGAAAGAATGGGAAGAGTTCAAGATCCTCTCCTGTCATAAGGATAAACAGGGAAGATCTTGCTTGCTCTAGTTCATTTAAAATTCAGGGCTAAACCCTGAACCAAATTTAGCCTCATGTTAAAATTGATAGGACTAAATTGTGTTACAAACTAATTTTCTTTCAGAATTCCAGTGTCCACTCAGTCCTTCTTTTAGAGAGCTAAATGAAATTTCACCATCTTTACCAGCTCTTGAGACAGTAAAACAACAGATCATGTTAAGCTACCTGCAATCAGGTTTTGGGTTATGAAATGATCCCTGTCTTTTTCATGTTTATTTTACTGTTCTGAATAGAATTAAAAGTGCAAGACAAAATGTAAGAGTTGAGGGCTTGGAAAAGCTTCTACCAAGATTTCAGAAGAAGGCGTGTGAGGCCAGGCAGTGTGCTCCTGAGGGGTAAGCACGAAAGCCGTAAGTGTGAAACCAACAGTGCATGAAGACCCTGGATGGTTGAAAAAGCCAGAATTTCGGGTCTTCTGAGGAAAGATGCAAGGAGTGAGCAAAACCAGCCAAAGAAAGAAGCCGTGAGAACTGAAGTTTCTGGCAACTCCTCGAAGACAGAGCAACTTAAGTCCTTTGGGGTTCTCATCTCACAGACAGCCTTGGAACTTGGTCATGGGGCATCAATATTTACTGTTTGCTGTCCTAGATGTTAGGCTTGGTCTGGGTCCATTCCTGTCTATCCCACTATGCATGTGTTTTGGAATGGAGGTACTTTTCTGATGCCATTATATGTTGAAAGTTTTAGGATGTTTTCATTTGTAAAGGAGGCCTTCAATCTAAAGGACACTTTGCACTTGGTCTTTTCAGCCATGCTGAGATAGATAGAATTCTGGGCACTCTTAAAGATGGACTAACATCATATTGTCTTGCTAGGGTGAGAACCTGAAAGACTAAAAAACCTGAAAGGTACAACACATTCTGTCAAAGGAAAAGAATTTGTTCAAATGGAAGGAACAAATAAGTTGAGGACAAAAGAAAGAAGGAAGAAAACATATATAGGATAATTTGAATAATTTTGTTACTGATTTCTGCTGATCTCTTGAAAGGAGCCATTAATGCTTATTTTTTTCTTCTTTTTAATTTCTTATAACTTTTTAAAGTAATTTTGTATGCTTATAACTGCTGATCTAAACAATTAATTTGAAGAGAACATTATGCAACATAACAACCCTTGTTGAATTTGTATTATTTTATGAAATTCTGCATTGTTTCTATTTTTTGTACTACTTCTATTCTTTTAAAAAAAGATGAACTGGGGCTGGGGAGATGGCTCATGAGAATAAGGGCTTCTCTGGCAACAATGAGGGCCCTGGTTCTGCAAAAAAAAAAAAAAAAAAAAACTAAACTAAATGCCTTTTGAATTTTGAGGGCCCAGAGGCACAATGTTATGACTTTTATGTATTTCTCCCTAAAGGCTCATTTAGTCCTAGATGTGGTTGCTGAATCAAGGGTGAGTGATGCAGGGATTAAGGACGCAATGCTGGAATTCAGGATGCACAATCCTTGCTGTGGTTGACACCAATAAGTAGACTTACAATGGATGGACTGCACAGGACAGAAAAGGCTGTCGCTCTTATTTGTGCTGCACCACAACATGTCTACTGCTGCCTTTTGCCTGCTCCTTGAGGGCTCTCTGCCATGAGTCTCTGATTAGGCAGCGATGGACCGAAACCCCTACAAACCATGTGACAGATAAAACCTTCTTCCCTTAACCTTGGATGTCAGGTATTTTAGCTCAGAAATGACAAAATCAACCAAGCTAGGCTCTAATAGCATCTGGACTAGAGACTATGCATATTACATTCTTGCCCAAACTTTATTTACATTTTGCCCATGTCTTGAGATTTTGCAGGAGACTGTAATGAGAGGAGCGGATTAAATAATCTGTTGAAATAAAGACAGCCAGAAAATTGAGATTTGATTATAAATTGAGATTTATAAATAGAATTAAGTACAGAAAAGTAGAATAGAAAAACTTTAAAATCTTTGAGGTTGACCCTGAAGGAACCACAGGCAAATTTGGGGAAAATGGAAATGTGGTTACTAGAGAGATAGGCAAAAAAACAAAAATAAAAAATAAAAAAATAATAAAAGATAAAAGAAAAGAAAGAAAGAAAGAAAGAAAGAAAGAAAGAAAGAAAGAAAGAAAGCAACAAAGAAAGAAAGAAAGAAAGAAAGAAAAAAAGAAAGAAAGAAAGAAAATGGTTTTTGATGGGAATGACAAGTTGGCGAAAGGGCATCTCAAGAATCAGCAAGACCCCACACATGGCAGGTTCAAGGTTATAAAATTTTAAACTTTTCATTTGAGAAGAGTGACCTTTGGATGTCTGATGGAGCAGGGTCTCTCAGTGAATTGGTGGGATTCATTTTACTGTGCCCAGCCATCCAGGCACTCAAAGCCTGTTGCAGTCATTGTCCAATGACACCCAGATACTGTTTGAGCTGGCGTCCAACCTTGGCATTTTCAAAATGATGATGATCTTACCGGAATTCCAAAGGGAAGAGCTGTTGGTGTCTGGAAGGCTTCTACCCATATTTGAAGGTAAAGCCTGAGAGGCCAGGCAAGATGATCTTGAGAGCCTGCAGACATAGTGGATGAAACTGTGGGGATGAAGAGGAACGTGAGTTGAGACTAAGAAATGGAGCTGTCAGGAACACTGCATTCCTGCCATGTAAAGTTATGGCTGTCACTAGAGCTAACCTTAAGAGAGCAGTCATGTGGTTTGCGCACAACAAGGCCATAGTAAGTCCTCATTTCATCACTCTGGGCCTGGAATCCCAGACGTAGAGCTAGTGGACTTGAGGCTTATTTGCTTTTGGTGTTTATACAATCCTATTTGTATTTTATCCCTTATTCTTCATTTTGAGATAGGAATTTTTTAATTTGTCCCACTACATTTGGGGATCTTATTAATTTTCTTTTTCAACAGAAGCAAAAATAAAAATAAGAAAAGAGATTTTGGAAGGAGAAAGGTAGGAAGACAGGAGAATTAAAAAGAAACAAGTTGTCTTATGTATATACCCCAAAATGGCTACAAACTTCTTACACTGCAAACACGTACTAACAAAAATGAATTAAACATTTAAATAAAATTAAAGTTAATAAATGGGGGAGATGGCTCTGTAGAATATGTGCTTGCCTGACAAGCTCCAGGGCCTGACTCTAATTCCTGGTTAAAAAAAAAAAAAAAAAGTTAAAAAGTTTGCCTTGAGTCCTAGAACATTTAGAATTTGATCTTTTGAAAACTGGAACTATTGAGATTTTGGCAGAAAAAATTACTCATTTCAGGTTGTGAGCAGTATATTTGTATTTTCTTAGGTAGAATTAACTTACTATCATATGCAGAGTAAGTATTGTTTAAAGAGATGTGTTTGGGTATGGAGATGGCAAGACATCCACCATGAACTTTAGTCAAGAGATATCAACATCATTGGATCAAAAGATGCTTGGCAGATATGAAAGTATGTTTTTGAATGGTGATCCAATGAAAAATTTGTACTTCTCTGTATATTTATGTTGTAAATGTAGAATGGCAAAGGAAAGCATTGAAATATATTTCATCAGTCTGGTTTCACCAAAATACTAAACATTTTTCTTCAATTTAAGAAATTTCAGAAATATCAAAATGTCTCTTATATCACAGCAAAAACACTATGAATGTTGGAAGTTGTAACTACCTATCCAACCTTTAATACATAGCATATTGACTCCAGATAGCAATAAAGTTATATAAGCTAAAGAACTTGTTTCTATTCTTAAGTGACAGGTATTTTTACATGTTTCTTCTTTCACATTTTACCTTTCAGTGAGCTAATGTAGACAATTTAACTTAAAATCTGGCATTTGTATTTTTAGTTTTAATTTATTGTCATATTTATTCTTGTAAATATAATGATTACAATTTTTATGGAGATTGCCATATATGCATAACATAACCTAATTATTTTTCATCATCTTCTCCCCTCCTTCTCTTGACCACCTGTCTTATTGGAAAGTTCTATATTCTTCATAACCACCTGTCTTTTAATTTGATCTTCATTTATAAATTGTTTCTCCTGTAAGAGAAGCCATGCAATATTTTGACATTTGTGTTTGTATTATTTATTTCATTTAATCATTATTCTACAAATGACTCAAGGTTAACCTTCTATATGGTAGATAGTACACAAGTTGTATAAATACAAGTTTCTCTCTCCACTCATTTGTTCATGAACATATAGTCTACTTTCATGATTTAGCTATTGTGAATTTTGTTTCTGTGAACATAGATATCTATGTATCTTGGTAGTATGATGTTATTAGCTTTTTGGGGACAATACATAGAGCAGACATAACTGGGCCAAATAGAATTGGTAGTTTTAAATTTTTAAGGACATGCCATACTGATTTTTCATGTTTTACTCTTTTCCATTACAACAAACAGTGAAGTTTTCTTTTTGTAACGTCTCACTAGCATTTGGTTTGATTCCTTGATGATAGCCATTATTTTTGGATTAAGATGGAATCTTAGTTGTTTTCTAATTTACATTTGTCTAATAGTTAGCAATACTCTTTGATGTATTTATTGGCCTTTGTACTTTTCAAAATTGGATAGTCATTTTATAATTTTGGCTGGGTCTGTTATTTTAGTCTATCTTTTGAGATCTTCATATTTTACACATATTAGTCCTCTGTTAGAGAAATCATTGGTAATTTTATTCTACAGTTCTGTAAGTTGTATTTTCACTTTATTAGTTATTTTGTTAGATATTAACAAGTTTTGTGAGTTGATGTGATTCAGTTTATTAATTCTTTTTCTTTTTATTTATTTTTTTTCCATTTATTTTTATTTTATTGAAATACAAATGTCAATCAGACAGTTTCAAAACACCATAACCATACAGAGTCGATGAAATAATACACTGCAAACTGATTTCATAACGTTTTGGTATTGTACAAGGTGCATACATGATATTATATTTACAGGTTTTTATATAGCTGAATTATATCAAAGATTCAATAATTATTTACCTTATGTCGGCTTTTAGTGCTATGGTCATCCAGTTTATTAATTCTTGATATAATTTCTTATGCAACTGGGGTTCAATTGTGGAAATCTTTGCCTGTACCTAAGAGATTCAAGGGTTTCAACTATTTTGTATTCCAAAATCTTTCCTTTGTCTTATCATTTAGATCTTTGAAGTATGTTGATATTACTATACTATATACTGAGACATATGCAATAAAATTATAATAGTTGGGCAGGGGGGCATAAATGAATGCCTGGAAAGTATAAGGTTCTGAGATTAAGCCCTAGTAATAACAACAACGAAAAAAGATTGAAAAACTACAGTAGTTTGAAAAGGGAGATCGAAGAAAACCTCAGGAAATGGAACCACATTCCCTGTTCACAAATAGGCAAAATGTATATTGTCAAATGACCATATTTCTAAAACTGATGTACAGATTCAATTCAATTTCAGTCAGTAAAAGTATTGATTACACAACTAGGGAAATTGCGATAGCTTTTCCCATGAAAATTCATATAAAACCACAAATAGGGGAAACAATCCTGAGAGTCATAAAAGCAGAAGAGACTCAAAACAGTAAAAGCAGCTCTGGACAAAAAAAAAAGAAAACAGGAAACACCAAATCCTGGACTTCAAGGGTCATAGTATGTGTCCAGATGTCCCCTCAAAGTAACATGAAACCATGGGACAGCTTCTAGAGTTTGTGACTAAATTTTGATCAATGACAGAATTATGGGTGTGCGTGCTACATTCAGCCTGAGGCAGATAAATATAAGGAAGGCAAAGAGCCTTGGTAGCTACTTCAGCTGGTGCTTCTCCTTTTGCTCTTTGCTGCTTTCTGCCACCATGAATACCTACATCTGCCATGTGCTGCTATGCCTATAAGCACCTGATTATGGACTGAAACTTCCACCACCTATGAGTTAAATAAATCTGTCCTTCCTTAATGTTGGGCGTCAGCTATTATGTCCCAACAATGAGAGAAAACTAAGACACCAAGTAATATGTCATTTATTCTTATATTACCAAAAACTTATGTTATTATGAAGTGCTATATAGTTCCAAACAATGATTTGAAAAATTTTTCAAAATTGTTTTCTTGTTATTTTAAAATATAGATATTGGTTGTTTCCAAAATTTGGCTATCACAAATTGTGCTGCTATAAACACAGGTACACATATATTACTATGATATGATGTAAGATGTATTATTTTTATACAATGGAATAGTTCAGCTATAAAGAATGATAAACTTGGAGCATTTATATTTAAGTGAATGCCACTTGAAGATATACTCATAAGTGAAATAAACCAGACCCACATGTGAAAATGTCATATAGTCTCCCTAGTATAAGAACTCAAAAGAAGAAATACAAATAGAAAGATATAACACATTTAAAAATAAAGTGAGTACTAGAAGACTGGACAACAAGGAGAAGGCAAGGAGAAAAGCTGGGAAAGATGACAGGGACAAAGTTACACAATTATATGCACAAGATGGGTAAGGCAATAATCCTGAAAATCTTCAGCGGGTTTCTGAAACTAGCAGTTAATTAGTAGGATTCTCATCCTGATTAACTATTGTTATAAAATAACATCCATGGTATAAAAATAACACATCTTACATCATATCATAGTAACTTATGTGTACCTATGTTTATAGCAGCACAATTTGTGATATCCAAATATTGGAAGCAACCAATACCTATGTATACTGATACCTGTGAACTAAGCAACTGCACTAAAGATAGCAAGATGTAATACAAGGGTCACACTTGGAATGCCTGTCATCCTGGTCTTCAAATACATACTGCTTGTCATGACACACCAATTATTGCCATACTATTTCTCCAGTAAATGTTTGTTTAAAAAAAGTAAATGTATAGAGTATACTACTGAAATACTACTTAAATATCCAGATAAATATTAAAAGATAAATATTCTAGCCATAGAGGCAAAGGAAATATTGCTGTGTTTAACAGTCACTTAAATTGTTCAAGGGAACATAAGTGCAGAGAAATTCAGAGAATACTTGTTCACATGTACATTTAAATAGAAGAAGTTTTATGATTGAATCATTTTTCTTTTCTCTAAAAGAAAAATCCTATTAAGAATAGAGGTTCTAAAGGTTCATTCATCTTCAATCTCCTGCTCATATATAAATGAAGAATTTGAATCCTCTGAAATGGTCCTAATTAATTCTTAGAAACCATTAAACAGTTACTTTTAAACTCAAAACATTGTTTTAACTTGTGACAATGATTCTCTTTAACTTTAAATATACATTTATTCATTTTCTAGTTACAGATTATTTAGGTAGTTTGAATTAAAAACAGATTAATACAACAAATGATTAAAAGTTTTTTGAATTTACTAATATGACATATTATTATTGGTTTCTACAGTTTGTTGTTTGATAACTGTTTTTAATAATTTTATTGAAAAACAAATAGTAATGAGACAGTTTCAAAACCCATTGGTAAGACAGCTTCAATAATTAATACATTGTATATTGTTGTCTTCTTAGTGGTTATTCATAGCAAGAGATGCAGATATGATATCCTATCCACAAACACTATGAGAACAAATCTTTCTATTCATTGAATTAAGAGAAAGTAGCTGTATATCTATCCTAACTATTATAAATATATAGAAACAAAGTGGTTCTTCATTTGTATCTCCCCTTTTGTTTAGTTTTGTTAGAGATGGGTATTCCATTGGCATAATACTATAGGTGCATGAATTCAGCAAAATATTCCAATATACATAATTTTTCCAGAGGCATAGATGACTTACCTACTTTTCCATTGCTGAATTCTTATCATTTTGTTGAATAAAATTCTGTACTCTTTGTAATGTTTTTAAAATTATTTTTATTCCCTTTAAAAATAAAAATAAACGGGCCAGGGAGATGGCTCAGAGGAAGAGCTTCCCTGGCAAGGGCCTGAGTTCAATCCCTGATTCTGTCAAAAAATGTATAAAATAAAGTAAATACAAAAATAACATACATTACTTCTAAAAAAGTAATAAAAATTCTGTATACTTGTAATTACTTTTCATCTAGTGATCCTATTCATCAAGTTTAAATAGGAAAACGTTAAACTACCCTCACCTAATTAAAAATTGCTGATTATGCTGTTGTCTTGTATAAACTTCTGGAAAATATTATTATTTAGGTAACTTTATCTTCTCTTAACTCAGCCAAACGTGTATCAACGAGAAACATTCTTGCCTGTCTTACTTTTTCATAGCTGTTTTGTGTGCATAAGTGGAATTTTTTCTAAATGATTCTAAGTAAAATAAAATCAAAATGGAAAGATATCAAGAGAAAAGAAAATACCTAGAATATAATTTTTGAATATGAATAATGGTTTTGTGCAAATTATGTATCATTTTAAATAAGGAGACATTTATATATCTGAGATATTTCAAAAGTTGAGTTATACAGTCAATGATATTTTATCAGCAACAACAAATCTCTCTTTATTTGCAAGATTGTTAGTATAATTACACAAAGAGATAAAGGAGAGCGATATTCATTGTAGTGATATATATACATTACATGGTCATAGGTGTTTAAGACTATAGTAACTATCACTTTATAAACATGATCTTGTTTTCCTGAGAATTGAAATGATACAACAGCATTCTTACTTATTTCTACACAATGCAAATCTTACCAAGATTGATAATGTAAATATTATGAAATAATGAAATACACACAATTTTGTGAATTTATTTTTATATTTTTAATGCTTTGCACCTATCCAAAATGCAAACAGAAATATACCCCATGTTCTTGGATAGACAGAACAAATATATAGAGAAACAGCAAGTCTTCGAACCTGTCATTCAGATGTAATGCAACCCTACTCAAAATACCAATAACATACCTCGCAGAACTAAAAAACAACCCAAAATTCATTCAGAACCAAAGAAACTTAGCATTACAAAACCAGTTCTGGGCAAAAGAGCCAAGGCATGAAGCATAAGAAATCCTGATTTGAAATTATGTTACAAAGCTATTATGATATATACAGCATGGAACTGGCAGGAAAAAAGACCTGAGGATAATGGAAACAGAATTGTGATACAGAAACCACTCCAAAGACACTTACCCATCCTATCTTGGACAAAGGGGCCAAACACATTCACTGGAAGAAAGATATTGTTTAATAAACAGTGTTGGAAAAGCTGGCTTTGCACATGCCAAGCATCGAGCTTTGAACCATATCTTTCACTATGCAATAACCTAAAATCAAAATGGATCAAATACCTAAACATTAAAATAGAAACACTAAATCTGCTGGAATGTAGGCTTAGTGAGGAAAAAGAACACCTTCTCCAGTGCTGGTGGAAGTGTACACTTGGTTTACCACTATGGAGATAGCTCAGCGGTCTAAGCGCCTACCTGGCAAGAGCAAGGACTAGGGTTCAATCCCCAGTACTGCATGCTGAGCAAGCCCTGCCCTAGTGAGCCATGGCAACCACAGTAACCAGGTGTGGCGGTGCACTTCTATAATCCCAATGCTCTGGGCAGGCGAGACAGGAGTATCACTATGAGTCCAAGCTATGTAGTGAGATCCTGTACCAAATAAATAACTACATAAAAATATTTTTTAAAAAATGAAACTAGATATTCTTTTTGCCTTAGCCATTCCTTTTTGTGATATCCTTTGCGCAAGAGTTAAAAGCATCCCAGTGCTACATGGATACTCAGGTTCACAGCAGCGAACACTCTGAGGGGTGAATCTTGGAAAATGCCTTGATGCCCATTAGTGCAAGAATGACAGAAAAAAAAAAAAAAAAAAAAACATGGGTTTTATATTCAATGAAGTACTACTCTCCTAAAGAAACATATATTCGGGCTGAGGATTCGGCTCATTCGAATAAGCACTTCCCTGGCAAGCTCAAGGACCTGATTTTAATCCCCAGTTCCAAAAAGTTTTGAAAGAAAGAAGGAAAGAAAGATAAACTTGAGATAGATTTAGGTAGAGAGGTGTGCCTTGACACCATAATTTGAACTGAAATAAATCAGACATACATATTCAAATATCACGTTGTCCTGGCAAGCACAAGGGCATAAATTCAATCCCTGGTTCAGGGAAATTAATATCACATTGTCTTTTATGTGTGAAAATAAAAGCACAAATGAAAACCAAAATGGAGGATAAAAATTGAAAAGTAGGAAAAATATGTTTGAATGGGAAGGGGAAAAAGGAATGAAGGGAAGTGAAAAAAAAGGGAATAGAAGTAAAACTGTACAAAGATTTTGTAAATGGGGGTAAGAGGATTGAAGTGAGGGGAGGGGCTTGGAGAAAAATCAATAAATACATATTATGTTCCAGTATAATATCCATATGATGAACATGATCACCATACATATGAAAAGAATGATAATTAAAACCATGTTTCTTTTTTTCCGCATTTTGGGGAAAGGTCTACAGGGTGTTCAGAGTCTCACTACTAGATTGGACTCATAATGATTCTCCTGGTTACATCCCCCCAAGAACTGGGATTGCAGGCATGTGCCACCACGCCTGTCACATTCTGCATCTTAACATGCCCCAAGGGAGAGGCCAGCACTTGCAGGCCCAGGGATGGAACCCCTGGCCCCTGTACCTGCTTGCAGGTGCTTTAATCCACTGAGCTATTTGGCCGACCATAAAACAACATTTCAGCCATGCTAAATTTCAATATTTTCTGTATCCATCAAAATTAGGCTAAGTAAAGTTTAATCTGGCTCTTTTACAGTTAATTTTCAGTGGTTCCACAAAATAAGAATCCAAAGAGAATTTATTCCAACTTTAATAAAATATCTCTCTTATATGCAGTAATCCAACAGAATACATTGGATTTACAATTCCATATCTGTCTGTTTTATCATGACTGTTGTTTTTACCTTTTTCTTAGTGTCTGGTGGTTTTTCCTAAAATTTCTTTTCCATTATAATGCCCTTCTATGACACTGCAATCATAAGTAGAGTATACAGTTCTATTACTTCATTTGCTTAAATTCACACCCCCAGATTTCACTGGCAGCCACCTCATCAGTTAATATAATAAATCAGCATGAAGCAAATATGAATGAAGACTACAGTGTCAAATAAGGTACAAAGAAAAGATGGTTTGCCTTCTTTTGATACTTTCTTGTCTGCATTTCTTGTTGAAGTGTCTTGTGTGAATACAAATGAAGAATATTGGAAAGCAAATAACTATTTGCCAGGAAACAAGCTGAATATATATATATATATATATATATATATATATATATATATATATATATATATATATAGTTAAGTGCTTCACTGTGCAGTTCAGACTCAGTGATCCTCCTGCTTTCAGCCTTCCCAGCACTAGTATTATAGTCATGAACCACTATGCCAAGACTCGGGCCTGCTCAGCCAGCTCTGGGGACGAGACTGGTGTGGCATGTGGTGCCAGGGACAGAACCCAGGCCCCTTGGCTTACTTAAATTTGCCTAAGCAGGAATTTTAGTCCACTGAGCTGTCTCCCTGGACTCAAGTGCATATTCTTAATCTGCAAGTTAAATTGATCTATTTTACTTTCTCTTATGTGATCTACTCAAATAGACTAGATAAGTGATCCCTGAGGATGTCTTTAAAGAAAGCATTTCGAATGTAAGCACTTCACCCTGTGGGCCTCTGACAGAGTGCTACAATTACACTCTTGAGAGACGGCAAGTATTGCACACTTTCTCAGGCCAAAGAACACATTTACTCTTGGGAGTTTTTTAAATGTTGACATGAATATCAAAATCATGATGAAATGAAATCAGACATTTTTTGCCACATGCATTCTGAAATTACATACCATTAAAGCAAAAGAATGTATGTAATGATAGCTAACTGAAAAAGTGACCAAGAAATATAAAACATTTGCCAATAATAGTACAGCAATGATATTAATACAAATATCAAATGCCTCAGAGTATTTGATATTTGAGTGTTGTATGAGTATTCATTACATGATCAGCGCAGAGCATTCATATTAAATCACAATAAAAATCTCAATGAATACATAAAAACAGACAACTCACTTTGAACAAAATAAAACAAAATGGATTTTCTTCCTTCAAGTCTTTTTGTAGAAAGTGATTGATTGTCTGTGAGAAAGACGGTGGAGTCCCGCACCCTTTCTCTTTTCCTCTGTCTCCTGGTTTCTGATATAAGTGGTTTTCTCTGCCCAGCCCTCCTGCCATGACGCATTGCTCTTTACAGAGCCCCAAATGTGTGACATTTCCTTTTCTTGAATTCAACCCCAAAAGTATGAGGAATGTCTTACTGTTCATTAAATAACTGAATCAGTTATTTCATTAGAATACTATGAAACAGGCATTTAGTATCTTAAAAACTATCACATATCTACTTACAGTTTAGTACGCTGAATTATTCCACAATGCTGTTTGTATTCTGTTCCTACCGATCCCCATGGTGAGCCTATGCAGCCCTATTTCAGAATACCATGAGAACTTTTAGAAGAGATACCTGCCACCAGTGTCGGGAGTGGCTACATGTGATCCTATGAAGGCAGGGTGCCCACAGAAGAGGACAAAACGGGGGGCAGAAAATGATCAGAGTGAAACCACGGAGCAAAGGGGAAAGGCAGCAAGGACTACAATATCATAGTTTTCCCTCTTCTATTGAAAAGTTAATTTCCCTATATAGGGCAAATTTTTGAAACTCAAAGGTAATATTTAGGTTTATAATTCTGTATACATGAAAATATAAATATAAAGATATAAAGGGCTTTTATCTAACTAACTATAAGTAACCAAGTGAAAGATAACTGAAGTGTAGAAATAAAAGCTCTACACTAATATTTATCTCTATTAATTATTTTATATTCATTATGGCATTTGAAGATTTAGAACAGATTGTATAAGGAAAATGTATAAAATAAAAAGAGAAAATAATATTACCAAGGAGGTAATAATTGATATTTTTAAAAGAAGAGAATTAAAACAAATATGAAGAATTCTGAGACACAAAGTACAGTTTTAGTATTGACAGAATCAGTGCACCTCCACTTCCAGTTCCTGCTGAGGCTGAAAACTTGGAAATGACAGAGATTACTCCTGTGGTAACAGTAGAAACCACAAGGAATGCTCAAGGAAAGCGAAAGAGAACAGGCCTAGAACAATATCTGCTCATTTTTCTGCAGCCCTCTCTGCCCCTAAGAGTTACCCCAGCAGAGCCCAGCCAAAGATATGTATTATTTTAAAATCCTCTGATGAGTTCCTGCATCACACCACATTCTCGCTCCATCTCGGCCCCAAACTACACACCCTCAGTGCCAGGATTATAATAAAGTGAGGAAGCAGGGCTTCTCAGGCCCAGGTATCTTTTCCCTAATGCAATGTGAATCGTAGACACTGCACTTAGTGTAGCTACTGTTAGCATCTTATCTGTGTGTTTCAACACAGAGCTCGTCATGTTCAAGGAATAAGCTAGACTCTCAGCTACCCTACAGGAGAAAATGCTTGGCTCCCTCTGCCTGATCACGCACTCACAATCTAGGTGTCAGTCCACACAGGAGCTGTGTATCTATTTATAGTAGATAAATGCATAATTACAGAATATTAACCCAGGGAGAAAGAGAGAAGGTGGATTTGACAGTTCAAAGTCACAGTGCCATTTTGATCAGACATCTCCTCAAACACTTACATTACATATGCACATTAAAGTATACACAGACTCATTGTCATATATTCTACACATCTCAAAATTATATTATGAAGATAATGTAATGTAATTTTATAATGTAATATATATTATATTTTATGATATTATATATTATGAAATAACAGTTAACCAAATATTAATTTTATTGTTTTAAGATAAGAAAATAAAGATACTGAAAGAGGCAGTTTTCTCATCGTCAGCAATGGTTGAGAATGCTTCTGCTCTGATTTCCTAGCCATAGATTTTGTTCCCATACTTCTAGCTATATAATGACAGTTCTGCCTCCATAATTCATATCACAGATTACTGTGGAGAAGTGGAAAAAGGGTAGAAGAATTAATAATAAATTTTCAGGGGAAACAGAGTCCATGTATAATTTCATTGTCATGAAGAATGATTGGGGCGATGTTTAAAATCAAATAGTATAGATTTTGGCAGTCAGCCACTTAGTATTTTTTCAGTAATTTTAAATAAATGTGTGCAAGGTAGAATTTCATCTTCTTTATATTTATAGCTCATCAAGAAGTTACATTGATTAGATGTAGGGATTTATTTGATAGCATGTAAAATGATAAAAAGTACTCTAACATTTGTAGAAAAACAAATTTTTGGAAGAGAAAAAGACACAAAAAAGAACAAATTATGTAGGATTTTTTTCTAATGGAAATTCTACAATGACATTGTCTTTGCTATACAAAACATGAATAAATTTCAAATAATTAAGAGCTTTGTAGGTTGCTTTTACAAATCTTGCATTTGCTCAATGCTTATTTTATTCTTCAATAAAAATAGAGGTAGCAGATACTCTGTCTTTGATAAAAATTAACTTTTGAGAATAGAGTTAGAATTTAATTAATAGGTCATAAGAATAAGGCATGCTGTGAGCCACATATTAAAAATAGAAACAAAATTTTAGTGAAATCTGATGTGCCTACATATTAAAAGATCATGAAAGAATTCATACAAAAGAAATACTTAACATTTTCAACTTTGCATAATTTCACATCTCATATTCTTTGTAAAGAATTTGTGGAGCACCTCCTTCACACCAAATACTTTTGCACCTGTTGTAGGCAAGGTGATAATGAATTATGCCAGAGTGTTGCTTTCTGAGAGCTGATTTCTTGAAGAAATAGGTAACAATAAAAATAGCTAATTTAAATTTATAATTTTATTGTTGATTAACACAATTTTTGAATTATTGTAAAGCAATTCTTTCAAGCTACAATTTTTGAATTATTGTAAAGCAATTCTTTCAAGCTACAATGCATTGAAATATGTCAGATTCTTTAGCTAGAGATAAATGAATTCCTTACAAGGAAGTGACATTGATAGTTATCTGAATATTAAGATAAATGTGCCATAAACAAAGAAAAAATATTTGACCTTGTATAGTATTTGCATTCATACATTTAGCTGAAGCCATTTATAAATATTTTATGATAAATAGCGTATAAAATGCATTGCAATGGTATATAAGATGTTACATTATGAAGATCATAGTTCAGAAATCCATATGGGGACTGAGAGAGGGGTTGGATTCACCTTCAAGAAAACACTTTTTCCAGTGCTTGGGAGGCTGAGACAGGAGGATTATTGTGAGTTCGAGACCAGCCTGAGCTACAAAGTGAGTTTAAGGCCAGCCTGTACTGCATAGTGAGACCCTGTCTCAAAAAGACAAAAAAAATAAAAAAAGAAAGAAAGAAAGAAAGCACTTTTCAAACAATATACGTTGAATCACGTAAGTGTAAGTTTAAAACTTCTAATAGTTTTATTTTAAAACCTGCATCTTATACAAGGAATAACCACTAAGACAACAATATACAATGTATTAATTATTGAAACTGTTCTAGTTATCAGTTTTGAAACTGTCTCATTGCTATTTCTTTCTCAATACAATTATTAAAAAAAAAAAAGAAATAAGCACAGAGGCTAGCCCTTCTGAATTTATTCAATGAACAAGTTCTAAAGCTAAAAAAAAATAAGCATAAAATAAAACCTTAAAGTTAAGAGGGTGGAAATGAATTTAATAATATATGCCATTCAAAGCAATATCATATTAGCACATAATCAAGACAGAAATTTAATGAACAAATATGACAGAAAAGCAAGAAACATTTCCACATGTAGACAGATACACATGGTTTCTAACAATAGTTTCTGGAAACATCACAAGTGCTTGTATGCCCATATTTTTCAAAGGTTAGGTGCTGTGTGTTGTTTGTGAGCTTGCACATACACCTGGATATACATGTATGCATTGGACAAACTTGCTTTTGAGAGAAAACACCAAACTCTTTCAAATTAAAGAAGAAAGTGATTATTTTGGCTCAAGATTTCAGAGGCTTCAATCCAGGTTTACCTGACTCCAAGGCTGGAACATTATGGAAGAAAATTAAATTTAGTTTTTTATGACTGTCAGGTAGTTGAAAACAATAAGAAAAAGAGATAGGTCCAAGGATCAGATATACTCTCTAGGGTGACAGCTTCCCTCCCATTCAGTCATGTTTAGAGTTGTGCTTTGCTGATCCATAATGAACTCGCAAGCAATCAAAGTAACAAGGCTAACCACAGCATATGTGCATAGTACAGAGAATTTCTAACCACTGCTGACCTCTACACGTTCAAGGTTCAAAAACCCTATATGTTTCTCCTTTGGAAAAAAAGAAGTTAATTTTTTTTTTTTTACTTTTAAAGATCAAAAATATTACAGAGAATAAATGGCTAATAAAAGTAAATAATATTTGCATTAGCAAAATTAACGAAGCTGATAAACACTGCAGATTACATAAGTCTGAAAAATGCATGAATAAAAATATCAATGAAATAGTAACTATATTTAATAAAGCAAAGTCAATTTTGAATGTTAATATATTTATAATTTAATTATTTTACTTTAAGTTTTATCATTTCTTCACTCATTCTTTCAAACTTATACAATATTTAAATTTTTTAAATATGATAATTTACTTTTATGATTTGCACTTGTTTATTTTTCCATTTTATTTTTCTGTTAGCTCTCTTTTTATAATTGCAAGAATAGTGTCTGTAATTTATAGCTGCTATAAAATCCTCCTTACCTACTCCAATATCTAAACAATCCTATAGTTAATTTCCATTAATCACCTTTTCTGAAAATGGATCACCTCTTCCACTGTAGTGTTTCTTCCTTATTATTATTATTCTTTTTTGTATTTAGGACAGGCTCTACAGGGTGCACTGTGCCTCACTGTGTAGATCAGACTTGTAGTGATCCTCCTGATTACAGCTTCCCAAGTGCTGGGATTACAGGTGCATGCCACCGCACCAAGTCTCAATTGTTATCTCAGGGCACCATGGTGGCAGGGCTGGCATTGTAGACCCAGGGGATAGAACCCCCGGCTCCTGAGCCTGCTTTCAGGCATTTATCATTTTTTTTCTGATGTGTTATTTTTCACTCTCTGAAAAATAACATTGTATAATGCCCAGCACGAAAATGATGTGAGAAATGCCAATGGCCACAATAACCATATCTTAGCACATCAAAATTTTTGTAATTTGTTTTCTTTAATACTTATATTGTTTTCTACTCATTTTCTTTGGATACAATCATTAAAGTACTGTAAAATGCAATTGCATTTTAGTTTAAAAAGTACATTGTTAAAAAAGTTACTTTTATAAGTGCTTCCCTTGCAAGCACAAGGGCCTGAATTCAATCCCCAGTTGCACCAAAAAAAAAAAAAAAGAAAAAAAAGATACTTTTGTATTTTTATAGCAGCAATGTATGGTGGTATTTTATGATAGAAATTAAGGAAAGTCAAAATTAACTTTCAGAAATCTAGTAAAATGTATCTGATACATACATTGTCTAGTGTAATTTTCTGATTTTGTTAACACTATTTTTGAATAGTGGTAATTGATTGCATTAATAAAAAAAACAAAGTTTAAGAGAAACATTAAGTCACTTATAATTTCAGAGATTAACAACATGAAGAAGGTACCGAGACCAGGGAGATGGCTCAGTGGAATAAGTACTTCCCTGGCAAGTGCAAAGGTCTGAGTTCAATCCCTGTTTCTGCAAAAGAAAAAAAAAAACAAAACATTTAAACTACATTTTTCTTGGGTATTCCAGGATTATATTAGATTTTCAAAAATCTTTTAATATATATGTAAACATTTTAAGGTGCTAATATTTTTTCGAGACTTCATTATTTGGATTTAATGCTATACTATCATCTATAATTTGCTACTACTTAGGTTTTCTGTGCTTGCTATTATAATCATTTCAAGAAATATTAACCGGGATATAATATATTAGCTTCTTGAATACAAATTAAATGTTTGCCTCTGAAAAATTCAGAATAATTAGAAAATTTATTCATATCTTTATTGTGTAGAAGCTCCATTCTCTTTAATATGAATGATAAACTGAAAACACCTTTAATGAATTATCATTCATATATACAATCTGTAATTATGTACTGTAAATAATTTGGTATGTTCAGACATACTGTACCCACATTTCGATACCATTACTATAAACAAAGTACAAGAAAAAGCAATTATGTGTTAAAAAAATTGAACAATGGTACCTACCATATAAAAAGTATCAGCTTATAAAACGTTTATTCTGGAGAATATATTAACTATAAAATTACATTTTAGCTATTCTTGGGTATTTCATTTGTCAAAAAAGGTAATAAATTTTTAGTTTATTGGCTGCATACAGTTTAAAACTCAAGAAAAATATAGTCCTGACAGTCAGACTTTTATAACATGTCAGCATTCATGAGATAGTGTCAAATAGTTCATACACATTGTGATAAATAAGTAGCACACAAAACATGAACACTGTTCAACTGTCTCACTGAAAAATCTGCAGTAACTTAAAATAACTATCTGGATACAGGTAGTCATTTTCTCAAGAGAGTTATTAGTCATCATCCTCAACTGAGAGAAGTGAAAATAGGGGTTGTGGAATTTTTGAAGGGTCAAAGTGAAGCACTGCCCATACTATGGCTGAAATAATTGGAAGTTATTAAGAAATTCCATTAACTCAGATGAGTTTCCAGATTCCTCAAAGAAAGGAAGCAGAAGCTTATCTAACCTGTCACCACCACTCATAACAAATTTGCTTCACACAATGAATTGTCTTTTTCCAAAATAGTATACAGAGCCAGCCATTTTAAAGATTTTATTTTCTTCCATTCAAAAAATAATAATTTGAAACAGAACCAATAGCAAAATTTAGTCCAGTAATGGTAAATGCTTACATTGTATAAACAAAGAATAAAATCAAGATAAGGTGACTGTAAAAATAAAAGTCTAAGGAGTTTAAGTTCAAAAAGGAAAGGAATGGAGGAAGCAGGATGGAAAGAAGAGATAGAAACATAAATAAGAAAAGCTACCAGCAAATAAACCAGTTTTAATTCTGTAGAGGCCTTATTTATTTTACATCATTTTATTTTATTTTCATTTATTTACTAGGCAGAGAGTCTTGCTACGCAGTTCAGAGTCTTAGTGATCCTCTGGTTTCAGCTTCACCAGTGCTGAAATTGCAGGTGTACACTACCATGCCCAGTTTTGGTGGCCAAGGGCTGACATGCTATGTGATACCACAAACTGAACCCACTTGCCAGTTGGGGCTCAGAGATATCCTCAGCCCAACTTCTTTCTTTTAAAATGTGTGACTTAAGGCAAATACGTTTTGGTCTTTTTTATTTGTTTGTTTTTTGGTACTATGCATTGAATTTAGTATCTTGTGCTTGCCAGGCAAGTGCTTATTCTACTGAGCTATCTCCCCAGACCTTTTCTATGTGTTTGTATTAAAGTACAGGGAACAACATGTATTGTTTTCCTAAGAGGACGTCAAACTTAGCCAAAACATAAACAGTTATATGTTGCTAATATATAAGTAATCAAAAAAGCATCATGCTTATATCATTGTTTCTTTACAAACATCACAAAAGTGTGTTTCATAAATGTAACACTTTTATCTATTGCAGGTCAGCATCATTTTTTTAGTCTTTGCCCAAAACAATGTAAATATGAGATTAAGTGTTCCATTACATACTCATCATTGTCAGACTTTTAAACTTTCAAAAAGTAAGTTTTCCCCTGATGTTTCATACGTTCTTTCTAGTATAGCACCCAGTTTTATACTTCATTGTTATCTTAAAATGTATTTTCTTTCTAAATATCTTAATCATATTTAATAAACATTTAGTCTAACACTTAAATTGACAAGTTAATATCAAAATAACTTTGGCCTATATCACTTTAATGCTAAAAATTTTAGATTAACCTCCGTTGAAAGCTACATGCACTCCATCCTTGTCAATCTAAATAAAAAATGCATTATAGTACCTATTATTAGAATAGACTTTCTTTCATTGAGTAAAAGTTTCCATTAGCTTTTGGAGATCTTTCCCCACCCATGGACTATAGAAATTTTGTGAATTGAAAGAAAAACTTTGTTCTGGAAATCTTTTCAGATGGCATTTGATGATGGCTCCTTGTTGACAATGTGTCCTTACTATAATTTCATTTACTGCTGCTTACCAATGTGTACCTCTAATGTATTCAAGTCTGTGCCACAGTACACTATTTCCCTAAATTGTGCTTCTAAACTGTAGCATTTATCAACTAATACTAATCATCACCCAAATATATAAATAGTTTTGAGTACACATGCTTCTACCTAACAACCTATCATGTTGATAGCTATACTTTACTATAACACATCTTGCTAAGTCCACAGTTGGGCAGTAAATTTAACTCAGGAGGGATTGCAGTGTCAGAAGTGCTGTTCTTTCTCTTCAGGCCCCAACAGAAAACCCCAGTTCATTTCCTTCCTGGCCTCCAGAGCTGTACTTCTTAGCCTGTGACTCCTTTTCTGTGTCTTCAAAATAAACTGTGAAGGACTTTGCTTCACTCATCCATTGCTTACTTCTTTCCAAAATCTCCCTTATTCCTTCTTGGAAACAGACTTGTGGTCGTATTTAGTTTCCACTTAATAATTTAAAATGATTGCTTCCTTTTAAGATTCTCAGTTTAATCTTTCCTCAAAATCCCTTTTGCAGAATAAGCAGCATTCCCAAATTCCAGACGTAAGGATAGGTGTTTCTCAAGGGGCAAATTACTCTGTCTACACATTGTCATATCATGTAGCACTAATCTTAGTGTATTCAGAACCTGTAGAATGGAGATTTTAAGAGTACCAGCAAACCTGAGGTCTGTAGTGAAACTCAGTCCGTCCTACACATTCGTTTTCTTCTTATCATAACGTCTGTCTGGAACTAGGGTAAACCTCAAGTGACACAAACCACCATTCACAAAAGATAAAACCATATCACATGAAAGGTCAATGGTGTTATTAATTAAATTTACTCA
The DNA here is from genome assembly GCA_004027165.1 of Ctenomys sociabilis. NCBI lineage: Eukaryota > Metazoa > Chordata > Mammalia > Rodentia > Ctenomyidae > Ctenomys > Ctenomys sociabilis. Next base: position 27,315 of record PVKA01025100.1, read on the forward strand.
TAGTGGGAAAATAAATTATGGAGACCAGAAGACTCTTGTTAAAGAGTTCTCATCTTTTACTGTATGTGTGCTTCAGTGAGCTTATTTAACTATCTGTAGCTGTACATATCAAAAAAGTGTGCTAAATACGTATTTATCTATTATAATATAAATGTATGTTCACATATAAAGTATAACATTGATATATACAAATTATATATTTATTAAATTCCACTGACTTTTGAAAAATGATTTTGGTACAGAGTCTCACTACACAGCTCTGACTTGCAGTGAACCTCCTGTTTTCGGTCTCACCAACACCAGCATTATCTGCATGCACCAGCATGCCTGATCTCTTTGCTGGTCAGCACATCTTGGGGTGGGGTCAGCATGGCATGTGCTGCCAAGGATCAAATCCTAGTGCCTGTGCTGGCCTAAGCAGGCACTTAGTCTACTGAGGTATCTTGCCAGTCCTTCCATTGGCACTGCCATACTCAAGAAAAACTTTTAATAAAGAAAATCTTTAACAAAGCTTCAAGATTAATTTACTTCAAAACAATTGCCAGCAAAAGACCCATATGAATAGAATTTCTGTATTACCATGGCCCTTAGAGTTTTCCAATCCACATGGTAAGGAAAATATAAACCCCATATATTTGAAATCTTATTTTTATGGTAGGTACCAAAAAGGAAGATTCCAGCTCATATAGATTAAAGTGATAGTTTCCTTAGAATTCATCAACCACATAGGCAAAAGGTAAAGGAATCAACCTAAGACATTCTGAATTTATAAATATGTAGTTCATTGTAATTATCTTCCAGAATTTTGGTCAAATACACAAATAAACTTCATTGATTTGGGACCCATAAAATAAATTGCATGTGATGCTACAAAACTAGCTATAAAACACCATTGTGCTGCTGAAGTCATTCAATAATTTTGTAATTATGTGATCACTGTCCAGTTTATCACAAAATTTATAAGGCTTAGCATTACTTTTTCTCCTAAAAATGATTCTCGCTCTTAACATACAATGTCAGTGGTTATCAAGTATGTCTTAATGTGAACTATTATTTATAAAACCCAGAATATAAGAAATTATTTGGTATCTATTGCTATTTGACTTGAAAATAATAAGTTTACCTCCTCTATTTTCTAGAGCTTTCTTTGGATTTGAGAATTCTCTTTAAAGAATTGGACTCTAAGGATTTCTTTGGATAACAAGAGCCATGTTTTTGCATCCAGATGGAAACCAAAAGGATAGACTACTTCATAAGCCAGTTCCTGTATTCACTTCTTGAAATTATATTTATTGGAAAAGCAGAAACTATATAAGCATTAAAAATAAGAAATTGAAATAAGTAGATTGTGCATACTTGTAAGAGAGGAGTGTTCAGGTCTAGAAGGAGCAGTGAAATGGAAGAAATCCCTCAGCAGGCTTTTGAATGCACTGGCCCATTCAGAGCACTTGGTCAATGCACACATCTCATGGAGCTATGAAGAGCAGCGGGAGCGAGCTGCTGCCTCTGGGCTTCCAGGAAGCCTGTAGTCACTGGGCCAGCAGAAGTGAGGAAAAGAGAGACAGAGAATGTGAGGAAGTCAGGAGAAGCTGGTCTACTTTGTCTTCCACTTAACACAATTGTGAACTCAGAGAGCAGTGGCTGGTGCTTTAACTCTGTGGTCAGAATTTGACAAGCATCTCTTTAGCCAATGCTGATAGAGAACCACAGAGAAAGAAATTGTAGGAAGCAGTTTCAGCTTACAATGCAAACACACCTTATGGACCATAATTTGTTCTTTTACAGAATCACAGAGGTGTGTTTAAAGCTTAAATACCTATTTCCTTACTGAAATTATAGTTTCCTCTATATTTAGTAAATAAGCAATTTATGCTTATATATGAATGCCACACTTATATGTGAATAAATATTTATATTTAAAGATATAATACATACCAAATATAGAAAGATATTTTATAAGACATAAACAGCTACAGATATGCAACTACACAAGCAAGCATGGACACAGACAGCAAAAGATGACAATTGATTACCTAAGGGTCATCTCACCACAGTCATTTCTAATCAGTCATACCATTGAACTCTCCAGTGGTATGATTTTATCTTTTAAGTTTTTATATTGAAATCCAAGTCCTAAAATTAAAAAAAAACATAAAGTAAAGCATAAGGTCTCAAGTAATTTTTAGAGGTACTTGAATATGATAAGTATTTCTTGACACATTAGTGAGCACCCACTTTTTACAACTTTCTGTCAAAACACATTCTTAATTACATAGTGATTCTAGGTAAAGGCATCTATAATTTTGCCTGCATCCATCCTTCTAGAATCTTTAAAGAATAGTTGAAAAGAACTTCTAACTACTGTTTATTACATGCGAGGCTAATAGCATGCATTTTTCTGTTATTACAGAAAGTCAAATTAAATAAAAATATAGACTGTCAGATAGGGCTAGGCTCTCAAGAGAGTTACGACAAAGATAAAAACACTTCATAACTACTGCTGGAGACATCTGTTGGAGACTATGCCTTAAGGTAAAGACAAAATAGCCAAGGTGGTGTACTTCTTCCAAAGGCAATCACCAACCCTAATCAAGTCTACATAGACATCAGTCACACCAGGCAGTGACCAAGACCTCCAACCCCATCATTTTATACAAGAAGTCTTTGTTTTCTCCATGAGTACTTGCTAAGTGACTTGTCTCTCCACTGGATCACTATTACCAAAGTGACTACACTTGCACCTTTATTACTTGGCCTTAGCTTTAGCCAGCATTATAATGGTTGTTCCCTAAAAGACTTCCTCAGAAGGTGGGGGCCTTTGCAGTACATTGGCGCCCCTCTTGCCTTTGTAGAGTTCTCTTTCTTAATAAATATTTTCTACTCTTAACCTCTGCTGTATCTAGAGCTCATTCTTCCATTTTATAGAATATAAACTCTGTGTATCAGAGATCTAATAGGTTGAAAGATAATATATTCATATTTCATCTTGAGTATCATAATTGCAGGTCCCACTGAGAGAAAAGATAATTAGAAGGAGATACAAGTTGGCTTTTGTTTCATAGATTCTGATACTGATCCCTTAATTGTTTATTTCTTGTTGCTTTTGTATGCATTATTTTTTATTAAAATGATGGCAAATTTGAGTTGAGAACATAAAACAATCATGATTTTCTTTGATAAGATATTTTACCTTTGCATGCAAGAGCTTATATTCTCATTTTGTATATATGCTGCATTTATACTGGTTTGAACTGTTAGACTTGTGGGTGCTGTGGTTCGCCATTTCAGTTTAGACAACACTAAGGAAAACTAATGTCAGATTTCCATCTAGTGAACCTTAGTAGTACAGGGTAAATTCATAAAATGCTAAAAAGTGGGTATTTTTGTGAAATCTAGCATACTAAGCAATCATAAGACATTGCCTATCATTTAAAACATACTAGGTCAAAAGTTATTGTTGCAGGGCCAGGGAGATGGCTTCGTGGAATAAGTACTTCCTTGGCAAGTGCAATGGACTGAGCTCAATACCTGGTTCTGCAAAAAACAAAAAAGTTGTTCTTGGGACTGAGGACACAAGTTTTATTTACACATTCTCGCGCCCCGTTCTTCTATCGTATATACTTGTTTTCGTTTCTTATCTTTTTCTTTATTCTTTTGAGGCCCAAGATTTCACTCTGTAGTCCTGGTTGGCTTTACACTTACTGTGTCACCCAAGCTGGGCCTCAGATATGTGGTGACCTTCCTACCTTAGCCTCCTGGGTGCTGGGACTATAGATGTGTACCACTATGCCCAGTTTGTATGTCTTGACTATTGGTTTTGGTAACAATTCTTCCTTCATTGAAACTTATTTTTATGCCTAAAGTTAACTGTAACATGTGCTTCTATAAACACCTACAGAAATAAGATCATGAACTCCCTAGGAAGATAGTGATATAGTAGAATGAAACTCCCAACCTGAAGATATGTGGGCTGAGTTAGTGTTCTCTAAAACCAAAGAATGAAATTTAGGAACAGAATCCATTTGGAGAAAGAAAGTTCCCATCTAAGAGGACAGAAGGGAGATATGAACAGCTTGCTTCCAAATCTGTCTTTTCTATACAAAAGAAAAGCCACATGAATAGGCAGATCTAAAGGAAAGAAAGATGGAAGTTGCTAGGTGGGCATGAGGTAGGACAAAACTATGATCAACCAATAAGATTACAAGCACACTTGCTCAGGCAAAATTGATTAAATACAAGACCAAATGGGGAAATGAGTTACATAGCAAGTGGGCATGAGTACAGAGCCAAGGTTTTTCATATAGACAGTTGAATTAGTGACTCTTACAGGTATCCTCAAGGTGAGAGACTTATTTTAAATATCAAATCCTGGTATCTATCCTCAGGAAGTTATTTGATCTTTTTTTCTTAGGTTCACAGCAGGAATGCCTCTTTCTCCCAAAGCTACAAGGTCACCTTGTCTTCCACCTTGGCCCCATTTGAGAAACTGACCCTGTCTGACTTCCTGTATTTCTATATAACTCAGCTTCCTGTAACAACAGTATCACACACCTTTAAAAATGTTGGTAGTCTGGTGTTATCTTATTCTGATCTCCATCTAGATCTACACTGAAGTACACGTCTGATTACACTGTGGTTTATAGACAAATCACCTTGGATATGCCTGCTTGTGTCTCTCCATTCTATAAATAGTTGCACAGCTGTTCTGCTTGAGCACAACAAATAATACTTTTTGGTTTTTTTTTAGATTTTTAAAATATTTGTGTATAACTTAAGCTGGTTTGTAGATAAGTGTCATTAGTGTTAAACACATTAGTGTCCCACCCAGATTGCAATCTTTCCAAGGTGACTCTGAGGCCATTTGTATTTTACCAATATAATACATATTGTTATCTACATATAATTACTTGAGAGTCTTTCATTGGTCAAAAATGTGTTCATTTTTATGATCTAGTTCTCATAGGTCATTTAAAATTTGTTAAGACAAGAAGAGGCTCCTTGCTCTTGCAAAGACTGTGGAACAGAACTCTTCTTGATAAATAACAGAGGAGAGGCCTAGAAAGTTCTTATTCCAGCCTTTGTTCATTAATGGGATATCAATAGTTTGCACAACATTATGAGAAACACACTCCAATAAACACTACAAAATGTATCATTGTAATACCAAAAAGTTAAGTTTTCTGTGGGTAAAGCAATAATATATAATTAAAGAAGTGTTTAATGAAAAATTAACTTAGGAGACATAGATTACATATAACTATAGCATTAATTAAGGCAAATCTCATTGTACAATAAATGTATTTGTGGAGGCATACAGATCTTCTTAGATACAAAATTACAATTGTTCATGATGATAATATTTCTCTTAAAAACAAATATTTTCCTTTTTTGTTCCAACAACTTGTGATAAAAAGTATATGCCAAACTGATATATGAGAGTGAGACCCACAACCTGAAGGATACCTGGGAGCCAGGCAGATGGCTTAGTAGAATAAGTGCATCCTTGGCAAGCATAAGGGCCTAAGTTCAATCCCTAATTCAAAAAAAAAAAAAAAGGATACCTGAATGAGTTCATGTTTTTCACAGTTGAAGAATAAAATTTAGAAGCTCAAGCACAATTGCTCAGGTAAACTTGATTAAATTGGGGACCAAATGAGAAAATGAGTAACTTAGCCAACAGACATGAATATAGAACAGGGAATTTTACTGCAGGAAGTTCAGTTAGTGACTCTTCCTGGCTTCCTCAAGGTGATTATCAATACTGGATACTTATCTTTAGGGATGTATGCATTTGTTTGAACTTTTGCCTTGAAAGTCTGGGCAACCACAGGGAGTATTCTATCTCTCTCACAGTTGCAAGGTACTTTTTCTTCCATACTAGCTCCTTTCAAGGGCCTCACTCTGTCTGACTGCATATAATATCTCTATCTAATTCAGTTCCCTGTACCAAAACCAAAATGAGATCATCAGTCAAATAATAGCTTTAAAAAGTTTAAGCAATTTAATATATATATTAATGATACTGCATGCTGCATATTCTTGTGCCCACAAGAATATG